>JAQIXW010001916.1:0-17253 GCA_034700685.1 Willowsia buskii | reverse complement strand
CTGCCATTTTATCGTTGTTTTTATCATTTGACTGCAGTTATTTTAAAGCATTAACGTAGCTGTTTCAGCATTCATTTTATCAGTTTTATTTGTCACTTTTCATAGTAACTTTTGACATAGATTTGTAGCCTATAGCTACATGGTCCTTTGAAACAGAACAATCATTTCTTAAGTTTAGCATAAACAGTGTCCATACAATTATTGATCTTTTGTTATTGAATATGTAATCTGAGATCACAATGTTGGTTCATAGAAATCACAAAGTAATGCCACATGAAAACATAATTAGTAGTTTGGTTAATTTTTCCTTAATTTTACATAATTATATTAACCCACACAGTGGTCTGTCTGTACTTATAGTTGTCTATTTGTTTTATGAGCAAACAACCATACTTTGGTTTGTTTAAATTTCATGAAATACTGCGTAATTCATTGTCTTATCTGTCATTTATCCAGATAGTAGTAGTAATTATAACATATTCTATTGACAAGGTAAGTTATTCTTAAATGCTGCTATGAATGCGATGATAATGAAATATTTTTTTCATGACTTATAAGAACTGTACAGTAAAACCATTGACAATTGTTTAATCAGAATGGTTAATTAGCGAACAAAAGTTATAAAATCCATAAATACGATCATTTCAATGCAGTCTTGAAGTCCGCAGTTTTAATTTAAAATGTTGGAAATCTTGATTTACATTATAAACCTTCTGTGAAGTTAAAACAACAAAATGGTTTTTAATAAGGCAAATGTGCTTGTGATGTGACATCAATTATAATTCATTTATTATATATTTACTTTATAAGCAGCAAATCTGTAATTCTATCAACACAAAATAACTGAAAAATTAATGGTGTAGTTTTTTCAATGTAATTTGACAGCCCAGAATCCTAAGATGAGAACAAGATACGACAAACTTTTCAAAGCTGCTTGGCCAACTCCCAAGTGAGTTAACATGTTTTTCTAGATCCAACATAAACCTGCGAGACTCTTTATTAATATTGCCCAAGCAACCGTGCACGACTATTATTATAATAATCATTTCAGTTGCCATAGCCACAAAAAGCAACTTTAATGTAAAAGATATTGCTGTAGTTGATGATTTCAATAAAATTAAAACTGCTGCTATTTCAATAACTCCAGACGAAATTAAGGTTTGCATCAGTATTGTCTTGTTGCATTGGTTGAACTGTTCCACTTCAATTTGTAGAGCACGATATCCACTCACAAACTTGAAAAGTTGTCCGGATTTCGCCTCAACATTTCTATTTTGGTCTGTTACAAGACTACGGAATTTCCTAGTAATTACATATTAGCACATTGTTTCAAAATACATACATGATCTGAAAATATCATATATTAAGAGCTGTTCATTTTTAAGGCATGATATACTTCATAAACAGTTCCTGGATGCATGAAAGGGCAAGTGCTCCCAGCAACATGTCTGTGATTACCCTGTGACCAACAATTGATGTAATCCCCCAGACGATATAGTTTGCAGCTAATGTTATCAAAAAATTTGGAACTTTCATAAGGACCAAGACCAAAGGGAATGACTGACAATTGGCTGGTTTTAGACCAAATATTTCCTCAGATCCAGTTAGCAACGTCACTATATTAAGTGGCATGGAAGGATTCAATGCTGTCCATATAGTCACAATCCATATGAACGGTTGTATAATGACCTTCAAGTTCCATTTTACAAACAAAATTGCTGCGCGTGCTTTCAGAGGTAGTTGATGCCTCTTCATTTCTATAAAATATTTATACATACTTTGTCTAACATTAAGAAAAAAATTATAACCCATATTTACATACCTTTCATTGTACTCCTCTCTATTTGTGCCAGTCCATTTAAAAACGCAATGTATTCCTTAGCGTTATCCACTCTTGTCTTGTAACATAAGGCCAATTAATGATAGGGCGCCTAATAACAAGATGTAAATGGTAACTCTAATTAATTCTGATTGACTGAGTGTACCAGAAAGTGCTTTCTTCTTTTCCTTGTGTGTGAAATAAGTATTTTTCAATTGATTTAATACAGCTACTAGAAGAATCAGTTGGAGGAGAAATCGCATGTAGTAGCCCCTAATAGACAGTTTTGACTGCCGTATTTTGAACAGTTGACGTTGCTTATTTAAGATAAATAAGTAACCAGCAAGATTTGCACATGTTCTGTTTGCTTAATGAAAAGCAGGTTAAAATTCTTGGGAAATTGACATTTTTAAGCTTGTGAAGACGATTTTCAGGTAATTTACAAACTATCGTGGAAGCGATTTTCTTGCCTCATTTAAATTCGATGAGCTCGCTACTGCAAAATATTGTATATGTGATTTTAAAATGTCTGGATTTCAAATGTCTTTCATTAGTCTGTCTTAGAGTCTTGTGTCTTAACATGTCTTAGAGCAAACAAATATTCTTGCATAATTTAGTCAGGTTGTAGACGTCAATATTTGTATTAACGACTGAGCTACAAAATTGTAGCTTTTCGTGATTCAGTCTTGTTTGATTAGAAAAATAGAAAATAAATATTCTCAATTTCTCAGTGTTATTTCTCTCGGTGATAAGTATCAATTGTGGTTGATGTCGTACTCGTACTGAAGAAAAGTATTCAATACAATGTCACAAAACCCCATAATAAATGGCTAGATCAATTTTGTCAAAAACATAAATACGCATGTACGCATATACCTGCGTCATTGAGTACTATATTATCTTTTTACAGAAGTTTTGTATTTATTTATGATCAAAACGAAGATCATAAACAGTCTTCCTTTTGCTTGTTTATGGTTTTAATTGAGAAGTAAAATAAGGACTGAACTGATAATTATTTTCTTCGCAGTGATCTTCTGAACTCATTAGGCTGTCTCGCATTGCTGCAATCAAGGCATTTTCACCCTGATGAACAGGCGCAGTCAACGTTTTCAATGTTTCATTAAACTACTAAAATGTCAAATGCTTATGCGATGACTCATAAGATAAGATATATTAGGTGTGTTTTATTAGGACGGACACGGACACCGAGAAAGAGTGCTAAACAATTTGGTTTACAGTCCTTGAAACTGCCAAAACACATAATTTTGACATACCTATGCTTAATATTGAAATACAAATCAATTTCCTGTGCTTTCATAGCTCAAGTAAATTTTATAATTACATGCTCAAGCAGAAAACTGTGTTCCTATTTTAAATCGCGTTTCAGGCATATAGTGTGATACATGTATCTTCAATGAACATTGCTAAAACTCAATTTTTAAAGTCAATTTATAAAATTTATTTATATACCTGTAGCAACTTATACATAATATGCATAAATACACATGAATTATAACAACATCCGAAAAAAGAAGCATTAATTATCTATCAGAAGCATGTCTGCAATTCTATCGACACAAAAGGATTGAAAAATTAGAGGAGTCGTTTTTTCAATATAATTTGAGAGTCCAAATCTAATTCTAAGTTGGGAACAAGATCTAATGAATTTTCTAAAATAGCTACGATCCTTCCCAAGTTTATTAAGATTTTTTCCTAAATCTAGCATAAATCTACGAGACTCTTTGTTAATATCTCCCAGACAACCATACACAATTATTATAATGAATACCATCTCTATCGCAATAATTGAAAAAAGCAATTTAAGTGCCAGTGGTATTGAGGTAACTGATGTCTTTAACAAGATTAAAATTGTAGATATTTGAATAACCCCAGATGAAAATAAAGTTTGGAATAGTATTGAATTGTTGCATTTGTTAAACTGTTCCACTTCAATTTGTAGAGCACGATAACCATTTACCAGCATCTCTAATTGCTCTTTGTTGCATTCTCTATCTCTGTAAATGTGCCGTCGGTCCATTACATAACTCCTGAATTTCCTGGAAATTACAAACAATGTACCTTAAATTGCATATCTTTTGCATGGCTTATCATTTTGTAAGATTTCGCATACCTCAAAAATGTATCCTGAATATACGAAAGCGCAAGTGTTCCCAACAAAATGTCCGTGACAATTCTGTGACCAGTAACAGATGTGATACCCCAAACGATATAGTTTGCAGCCAAAGTTGTTAAAACTTTACAAGCTTTCATGATAACCAAAATTAAGTAATGGCAGTTGGATGATTTTATGCTTAATATTTCCTCAGTTCCTGTAAGCAGTGCTATTATATCAATTGGAATAGAAGGAATCAAAGCTGTCGAAATACTTATCAAGATAATGCATGGTCGCACGACGATTTTCAGGTTCCATTTTATGAATAAAATTGCAACCCGTGCTTTTAGAGGTAGCGGATACATCTCGGAGCCTGTAAATTATACATTAAAGTATTAATTCATTATTACTTTATTATTCCACTTTTAAAACGCCGACTCGTAATCTATACCTTCCGAAATACTTCGCTCTATTTGCAGTAGCCCATTTAGGAAAGTAATGTAGTCTTTAGCATAAGTCACTCTGGTCTTGTACATCACACCTACAAGTGAAAGGGCGCCGAGCAACATGACGTAAATGCTAAGCCTAACTAATTCTGTTTGATTGAGAGCCTCTCCATCATCATCATTGTCTTTGTGAGCGGAAAAGATATTCCGAACTTGATTTACTATAGCTCCTATAAGAAAGATTTGGAGCATAAACCTCATGTAGTAACCTTTAACAGACAGTTTGGTGTATCGTTTTTCGAACAATTGTCGTTGACTATTGAAGGTAAAGAGGTGACCTGCAAGGTAAGGAAATGCTTGGTTTGCATCATTGAATGCGCCAGTAAATTCTTGAGAAATCGACATTTTTCCAGTGTTAATAAATTTGTGTTTATGAGAAAGTATAATAGATGCTATTGCTAGGAGAACAAAGAAAAACTTTTAAAATTGTCCTTGCTACTTTAAGTATCCAAATGAAAGTGGACAAACTTTTTTGCTAAAAATGTAGAAATTATATTATATTTGTGCAGGTGAGGAGTGAGTAGGTTGCTTCGTTATCTTTACAACACCCATTGTTTTCTACAGTCTTTTTGACATGATAGGAAATCTATGCTTCCGGCACAAGCCTTCCTTTTACTTGTTTATTGTCTATTTTATGCAAAATAAAGTGAAGATTGGTGAAAACCTTATCATTATATTACATACTTTATTCAGGTAAACAGGAGTGTTTGTCAAGTTGGAATTTGTAGTCAATAGTAATTTTGTACACATGCTGAAACTTCCCCACTATATAGTATAGTGAATACTTCAAATTTACTGTCACTTATGTAAACTAAACATTCTCAGTTACATAACTGCAGTTTTAAGTCTAATATATTTAAATTAATTAAATGTTCATGGCAGGTAATATTATACTTCTTTGAAAGTAGGATGCATCTGGGTTAGTTCTTACTTTTACAAATTATAACTAACAAGCTTATTTACAACTTAACAGAATATCTGGAAATTGATTACGTATATATGTGTGTATAAGTTTTAGTTTGATTATTATAACAAATTCTATGTATCTTGATTATCTCTTAGATTTACTAGCCTTTTAATAGGTTATTGAGCTCATTCTGTAATCAAATAGTAACCAACACCATGATAGATATAATATGTATTTAAATTTAGAAATGAGCTTAAAAATTACCCCGTGGAAAATCTTACGTAACTATCAATTATTAGGTTTCATAATGCCCTTGTAATTAAATCTGAAAATAAATTCTTACATCTTGCTACTTAGAAAGGTATATTAATTTGACATGGAATATTCACATAATCCAATTTTATAGCAATTTTATAAATTCCTTGTATGAATTATTTCGGGACAATTATACGTATTTATGCGTAAAAAGACATTTTACATAATCACTCATCATCATCAAAGCATTTTTCAGACAATAAAAGTAAAAAATCATTAATGAATATTTGGAATCAATGCTCATATTAAATATCTACCCATTATAAGTACTGCACAAAACTTCTTATTACTAAGTCTTGAGTTCTATTTAAAATGGGAGTATAAAATTTCTTTTCAATCCAAGGAGTCAATAAGATCCTTTGAATACATAGATTGCTCCTCATTCCTGCAATCCAAAGCACTTTTCCCGGCAGAGTTGCTCGTCAACTTTTCCAAGGTATCAAACGACCAAAATGTCATCTGCTCCACACACTGTTGGTCCATTTGCGGATAGGATGTTGTTAGATCCAGGTCCACAGAATGAGTACTGACAATCGGGGTTATAGGCTTGGTCATGCTGTAATATATGCAAAAAATCATACCATTCATCATAAGTAAAATGCTAATTTAAGAGCATTTTTTATCCTGAAGTGATTTGCAACACAGGTAAATTTGAATAAAAATTGTATAGCTAATAGTTACCCTTTTCGGTGCGTTTGCTGACGATGCCTGATTAAGTCCGCTTTTGTAGGAAATGTAATCCCACACGTAACACAATCTTTGTTCGTGCCATCCGGTATCTTGTGAATAAGATGATAATGGAACTTGAGACCAGCCAACTTGGCAAATCTGCCTTTGCACAGTTTACACTGGTACTTGAAATGCTCTCTGTTGTAAGGTTTGAGATTATTCTTCAACCCTATCTTGCTCACAGGTTGGTTTTCACAGCTACGCTGATTGACCTTGGCCTGGCTGGACTGAAGAGCAGTCTTCTCGCTGCGTATGAAATCCTTGGCAGCTTCGGCAAATCCTGCTAAATTATCTTCATGATTGTCTGTAAAGGGGTATAAAACAGGTGGACCATCATCTTCCTTATCATCAGCATCCATGTTATGGCTTTTCTCATGAGGAACAGTACTCCAACCTTCAGATGAATTAGAAGTCTTCTTCACTGTTATTTTCGAGATTTCCAGGCTCTCTTTCGAATAGTTTTCTTTACACAATCTGCTGCGCTGAGCATCCTCGATCGTATCTCGAACAAGAGTAGAAAGTGAGCTTAAATTCCTTTGAAGATCTTTCATATCATTTTCATCCTCATCATTATTCTCATTGGGAGTCTCATCATCCATAATTTTCTCCTCGAGACAATGACCACTCAAATCATACTCACGTTTCAAATCCTCAATGCCCAGTTCAAACTCTTTGTTCACTCCCTTCACAAACTCCCGAATTCCATTCAACTTCCCTTCCAAAACCAATTTTTGTAGTGCCAACCGTTCGAGAGCTCCCTGCTCCGTTATTATGATATTCTCGAGTTCCTTGATTCGTTGCTGTTGAGCATCCAACTTTTTCTCAGCTTCTTTCTCCATCTCTGACATTTTCTTGATCTCAGCCTCCTGCTCAGCAATCTTTAAATTTGCCCTGTCCAAATTCCCAAGGGTTTTGAGAACCTCCTTTTGTAACCTTGTCACGTCCGTTTGCAATCTACCATTTTTCTTCTGTTCATCCTGGATAATATGATCCATCTTTTGTATCTCCGCATTCTGATTATTTACATGATTAAAGTGTCTTTGCCAGTTATTTTTCAGCGTTTGATTTTCACTTCTAAGCCGACATATTTCCACAGCGTCACAATGCGCACAATATGAGTAACGTGGCAGTTGGGTTGGTGGTCGAGGTACAGGTGGAGGTGGAGGTGGAAACATTACTGGATTAACAGGACCCCGATTATTCGGATCCATTGGGAGTGTTGAAACCACTTTGAAATTCAACATGTCAAGGACACCTCCATACTCATTTTCTTCCACAAAGTTTCTCCTTTCCGCTCGGTACTCCATTTTCAGAAGCAAAGAATCTTCATTAAAACTGGACGCTAATTTAACTATTTAAAACTTTAAAGTTATAAACTATTTCACCCTTCTTGTCTGCAAAATTGTACCAGCAGACGCCAGGTACGAGAGGCCGAATAGCAGAGAAAGTTACCAACTTCACGGTTCAACTGGCAATGAGAAGGCTGCTCATTTTCTGCAGGTTCGTGTCATAAAGTCTCATTTTTTTCTCCAACAGACGAAGCTACTTTTTTCGACAGAGTAACTCTTATTCTATTTTTAAGAAGATAAAAGAATACAAGTAGGCATGGTATGTATATTATGTATCTTTTATGCTGAAATCCAACAACCTGTAAATATGCACAGTCCTGTGAAGCGGTGTTGGTGGCGTCGGTGGCATGTTTGTGGAGGGGAGAAAAGAGAGAAATAAGCTTAACCAGAGCTATAACACCATGCTTTCCTATATGTCCTTCCACGTGAGCCATATATATTCCTATTATCATATTATCATCTTATGCAATATGAGACATCCATTTTTAAGGATGTTATTGCATTTACTTAGAGAAATGGTAATGTTCTTTTTCTTCTTATAACAGGCAACCTTACCCAAGCCACGACGTTTTCTAGCATTTTTCGTTGCAGTTGTCGTTGGCATACTTTTCTATGACGATTTGGCTTCATATTATTTATAGTTAGTCAAGTACTTATTACAGTAAAAAAGACTTCAAATTCAGTGAATGTTGAGATAAAAAGGAAAGATGATATGATAACAAGTATAGATTTTTGCATGATGTAATGCGTTATGTGACTTAAAGTCTTAAGTTGTTAAATTGAAATGGGATATTATTCCTACTAGGGTAGCATTTTCTTATTTTATTTCGAATGGTGTGTGTGGGTCTATTCGTTCATTTTATGATTTTAAAAAATTTCATGGTACATACCTATCTTCACATGCAATTATTGAGTCATGGTCATGGTATCATCGGGAACTTCAGTGTTTATTAGTAAATTACTACTAGTAATATAGGCACGCACACGAATTTAATATTTTCTTGCTCGTTCGGAATGGAAGCAGGGAAAAGGGCAGGAAAATACATTTGCATATAGGTAGATGATGGATTTACATTCAGTAGATAATGCCGACGCTGATGTTTCTGCTCTTTTCTTATCTAATCTTCTGTTTCTTTCTTATAAATTGTTGAAAAGCAACGGAAACAAAATACATACGTGAGCAAACGTTTTTGGATATTTTGGTTTAATCATAGTCCAAAGATTAAAAAATAATGTTTCTTGAAAATTTGTCATTTGTAATAATGTAGATGAGTCAACAGATTTCATTTCAATCATCACTAGTACAAGAACGGCATCTGCAAGTACAAATTGGATCTCCATTTCTCTTGCACTTTCCCTTTCCTTTATCCTGCAAGTGGAGAAATAAGAAATTATCATCTTGACTTGGATGCTCGGGAAGATAAGTTTAAAAGATGACAAATAATATTTCAATGAATTTCATAAAATTCAGGGAAAATTTACAAAGTTTTTAGAACAATGCTCCTTGCATGCTTTTGGATTCTTAGGACACTCATAAAAGTTAAGAGTATCCATGGTTGTCTCGGCTGCAGCTGGCTCTATTGAAAGAAAAAACAGAATCGAGAAGAATCATGAATCGGCATGAATCATGATACACTGTCTACAAGCCATTATATTTAAGTTGGAAAGGGAAAACGTTTTTTTGTACCAAAATGCACGATGACTAATATCAATGCAGCAAGGACAGTCAGAAGAGTCAGAACTACCTTCATTTTCAGCGCTTAGGACTTCCACAGAAGAAAACTGCAGAAATTATCAAAATTTGCTTTTTAACTTTAAAATAATCATTAAACGTCTACCTGATAGTATTTACTTAAATGTAGTTATAATCTTATATTAATACCAATGGATATCTGCGTTTGATCGGAAATTCACTGCAAGTTGATTTTGATTAAATACATCCCAATATGCTATGCTACTACTGAACTTTCTGTCATTATGAGATCGGACCAGCATCTATCAATTTTTATGCTCGTAAGATTTCAGCATTACTTACAACTAGACAACTAACTAGTTTTACGAATGATAACAAAAGACAATGGGAATCAATTGTCTGATAACATTTATTGACCTGCCTTCCTGTTACACGTAATAGTACCAACTACATACCTAGTGATAGTCATTGCAATAAACTACGAACTACGGCTTCAGAGTTCAGGGATTCATAGTTCATATTCCAACTTGCGTCTTTTTTCTCGGAAAGTTTCATTAGTGGCCATATTGTACTGAAGGCTATACTCATGTTCCCCATATTGACTTGTATTTCTTGCACAGTAATCCATCTGCATTGTGCATGTATGTACTTACAATGTGCTTCCTAAAATTCGGTTCGATTTTTTGGAGATGATTTGAAGTTTTAGGTTCGGTTCATGAGTAGTGAATGTATGCGAAATGGGGAGGAAGCCAATTTGAAGAGTCAAATCGCCCCAACCTCGTATTAACATTAAAGGAGTTTTGGTTCGCAACCAGTAGCATGCTTTAATTAATAATGATAATCGTTTATGCATTATTACTACCTCAACAATTAGAAGCGTTATTAATGTCAACCTAATTTCGGTTATGTTGGTAATTACATTGGGCATTTATGCGTTCTACTTTTTTATGATACATTTACTTTGTCTTGTCACAATTTTAAACATTGATGAACTCCTCGTGACTATGACATACAAATCTATAATCGTCCTACAAAGAAATACATTCTCACATGAATGCTAGACACATTAATAATCATAATGTAATTTCTGATACACAATAGTAGCCGTAATAAAACTTCCATTACACACATAATATCTCACAGTAATGTGGTAAGTGGTAAACGACAGGAGGGTGCAGGTGCAGCTAAACGTTTAAGTGCAACCTATATGAAGCCACTTTTCCCTGTTTATTCCCCCGTCTATTTGGCATAATCCCGACGGATTATGACGATATGTAAAAAAGAAGAATGTACAAAATGATAACATGTAAATAATTTAAGACCCACACCAACCATTATCGATTATATGTGATATTTCTTTTCATCTTTTCAGTCAGTCGAATTTTTTCCTATTTCTTTGTTCCTTCCAACTGCAGTTTATACAGCAACAGTAGAAAAAACACAAGATGTAAAAAGGATTATGTTTTTCCTTTTCTCGTCACGCCACATTGAATCATTTGCCTTTGCCTGATAAGTAATATGAGAAATACGACACTTCTACAATGCGCTCGTTTGTAAAATTCCATGTATCCAGCAGTGACAGTATCCAACAACTGCATATAAAACTCCATCTACTCTCTGCTACGTGGGGTTGGGAAAGGACTGAAAGTTACGTGGCATTGGCAATAAAAATATTATATTGCAAATTGCGCAGGCACACATAAAAAAAGGCAATCAAGGCTTTGACTTCGCTTCATTGAAAATATTCTCGAACTGAATTTCAACACAGAATGGATTTCTACCAGGAACGTATTTATTTTCAGAGGTTAAAAAAAGAGATGTGAATGGGCTCATAACTTGGATTTTATTGCTTGTTCGTACAAGTTGGTGCAATAATAGTTTAGTTATAATAAGCATGGCTGTTTTTACATGCTTAATGCTTGTTATACGTAGAATAAGTATGTAAGTGGGTAAGCTTCTTGTGGAGTTAGTTGACACCAGTCGAGCATGTAGGGAGGGATGGCATACCGTGTCTAATTCGAACGAAGCCGAAGAACGGATACCCGTCGTGAGGGAAAAAACAACGCCCCGTGGTCCTTCTCGGATTGAAAAAAAAATATATTTGCCAAGAAAAATAGACAAATTATTATATTAATTAATTAATTATTATAACTCTGTGGATTTTCGAAAACAGTGTAATTATGGAGCAGAGAATTTTTAAGGAAGAAAAGTCAAGTTCTCAGTGGCCCACGCCTGTGGGGACGAAAGACGACGATGAAATTCAAATTCTCGAGATTAAAAGCTGCCCTACAGTTCGACCACGTCATATCCTGACTCACCAACTAACAAGCATTGTGAAGGAAGTGAGATCAAGAGAAGCGATTCGAAAATCACAGGAGAAGATTATTACCTGTCTTAAGGCAAAATTGAATGTGGTGGAAGATGAAAACTTGAGGAAGGAACGACAATTGAATGAAGCCGCTTCTATAATGGTAGAACAACAAGAGGCGTTGACAAAAGTGGGCGAAGAGAAAGTGAAATTGAAGGATGAGTTGGAGGAGGAAAAGCGGAAGAGGATTACTGCTGAGGGAAAGTTGACCAAGCTTAAAGTATACATGGAAAGTGCACAAGGCTTTCTTGCTGAAGGAGAGATTCTTCCTGACGATTTAGATCAGTTGCCTGTGCCATTTTTAGAAGACCAAGTGGAACCCGGAAGTAGCGTTGTGGCTAAAGTGAATGAATTATCGGAAAACGTCAAAAGTAGGTTTAAAAAGTGGGAAGATGAGCAGAAAGAAAGAAAATGTGAGGTGGACAAAATGAAGGAGAAGGTCGAGTTTTTGTCCGAGTTCTTATCTTCCAATAATCCCCAACGGATTTCTACACTTGTCAGAATGAATGAAGAGGAAGATTCAGATGAATCCAGCAATGTTCCAAGGTACCAGACAAGACGTCAACGTGCTAAGAGTCTGGAACGGAAAATAATAATTGCCAATAATCAAAGCGATGGAATAAAGCATTACCGGGATATCACCAAACGATTGCAAGGATACCAATGTGTCTGTGATTTAAAATTTGCAAGTAGAAAAGAACTGGATTCGCACATTCAGCAGTTTGGTTCAATTTACAAAGAATGTGAGGATGAGAATGAAGGTCTTCAAACTCGCAAAGTTAAAACTGAAAAGAAAGTAGTAGAAGTACATGGGACTCATCCTTCCAAACCACGCCAATGCCTTTGTGGACTAATATCTGCAAGTCATAGCGCACTTCAAAAGCATATCATGCGTCAGCGGCGTGGAAAAAGGTTTTCCTGTAAAATCTGCGGAAAGCTACAATGGGACATCAGACGCCTCAGGAATCACTATAAGATAATGCATAAGCGTCAACACAATCTAGTGCGTACCGGATGCTACAAATGCGGTGTAGTTTTTCATTCCAAAAGTGGACTTTTCAGACATCAAAAGAAAGCACAGTGAGTCAATTCTACGCATGCAATATTTTCTTGAAATTAATGGAATTTGTGAATACACTCATGTAATGCCTTGAACGATCAATTTTAATTTCATGTTTTTTATCAGTCCACAGCTCTAAACTGTTAAAGTTATGCTCCTGGTGGCGATGGATTACCTTTCAGCCTTCAGCGGCACCATGGACAGCGGTTTCGTGGAAGGAGAGGATTTTGAAATGGGAAATCGAACCCCACTGCACCATACTTTATTTGTGGGAATGATATATCTTAAGTGAATTTTTAAATTTATTTTACCAATTACTTAAGCCAATATGCTTACTGGTGGTATAGGCGATTATGTTTGTGTGCTTTAAATAGAAAATTAGTTGAATAATTTAGGTACATACTTCAAAAAAATGATACTATAATTTTGTAATTTGTGTCTGTTAACTATTGTCTGTTAAGTTATTAACTTACAATTATGCTTCTGAATCTCAATAGATTATAAAACATCATGTGAATGACGTTTTTTTTTTTCAAAACATTCATGAAAGCTTAACGAAGTGAATTTCGAGGTATTATATATATGTACAAACGTATGTACATGTTAATTTCCTAATTCCTATAGTATAGTATTGGATTGTTAAGTATTCTTGGGAAATGGGAAGCGTACTTAATTTTGTAAATTTTTATGTTATATTATAGAATTATAGAAATCTACTTTTCTATTTCAATGGTGATATGAGTAAAAAAATATTTACTTTTATAGCTTGTAGTTGTACCTAGGTATTTCACAACATTAACATCTCATATGGGGCAACAGGAGACAACAAAGTAAAAATCGTTCAGACAATGCTTTGGTTCATAATTTATGACAAGGTATACGTTAAATAGTATTTTAATTTTAAAATGTATTCTTATTTACAATTAATACTAGTAACAACTCAAATATCATAAATAAAAATCTATGATTAACTAAGATCAATAACATTTTTTACTTCTGGCACGATTACTTTTTGAAGATACAAAAATTACTTTTACATATATTAAATGTAAGCAAAAGCACAGAACTTTGATCTGGACAGTTTGTACGCATCTTAATCCACTGACGATGGGTAAGTCTTTTTATTTTCCATATGGATATCCCCTGAAAGGCAATGCAAAATAAAAATAAATATTAATTACATTTGTTAACGAACCATTTGTGGCATCTTCAAACTTTTGATTCCAAGCTTTTTTGTGGAAGGAATAATGGTAATCATATCAATGATCAAATATAAATCAAAACAACTATTAGTGGAAATAAGGAAGGCATACTTACATTGCACCAGCGTTAGCACTGGCAGAGGCGAAAGCGTTGGAACCACCAAATCCTGGATACCCGAATCCCCCCGCTCCAGCAGAAGCCATTGCGCTAGCTTGAGATCCAGCAAGTCCATAAAATCTTCCTTCCCGTTGAGATGGAGAATCCGAAGATTCAACTACATAGAAACGATAATTTACTTAAAATATAATCTCGTAAAACGCTGATTACAACTCCAATAGCTAGCTCACGTTTGAACACACAACGTTTCAGTGAAAAAATGTTACTTACCTTCACTGGGAACTGGAGACGAGTAGCACTGAAGAATGCAGATGGCAGCGAGGAGGAGGAGAATGCTGGACAAGAACTTTTGGGAAATCATGTTGAAAATGTTGGTAAATTCCTTACGGAAATTAGAAATTCTTAAAACTGAAAAGTACTTGACACAATGGAAGAACGGAAGTACAAGTATTGCTTGAGTTGAGTAAAAGGAGACTGATGAATTGTTGATAAATGTTTACCCCTTTTATATGGTGTCATTCTGACTTAAAAAGTACCTTATTAACTACTTTGAAGAAGCTTAGAGTTTTAAGGGCTAAGTAAATATGAAGCATTGAAGTGTGATATTGTAAAACTGTATGGAACGACGATGAGCATAATAGCATTATGAGTACTTACCCATTGCATCTATATGCATCCATATTTGTGAATGAAAGGAATAAAGAAAAGGTCTCGTTTTGGGGGTGCCCCTAAGCAACTAAAAATAAACAGTGACCAAATTTTGTATGAAAAAGGGATTCCCAACGAGCTACTGGCACTGGTTAATACGACCTTTTTCGGTGGGGTGTGATTCGCAAAAGTGGAGTTCACGAAAAAATATTTTTATAAAGTTGCATTTTGAGATTGACCCTACCTGGTTTACCTGAAATGTTACTGTTATATTTATATTCATTATGCAGTTATAGAATCCGTCAATGAGTTTGAAGTGTGCATTAATTTTTCCAATGAAAAAATGAAAAGGAAAGTCCTAAAACATGAACATGTATAATTTACAAGAAAAGTAGTTGATATCTGGCTAAGTTGAAAACTTGTTAATACCGTCACACAATCTTGTTTTGTATGTATTTCATTTCCCAAAAACTTTATTTATACATTTATGTATTTTTGGCTTTAACAACTTGGAATCAACTTCATTTTAATCCGCAAAACACATTAAACTATATAGTCATAGAGTCATAACCATAACAAATAAATTGCATAAAAATATAAAACGAATATACATATGATTTACTGATTATTCAATAAGATGTTAACCTGTACTAAATCAAACTTATTAAACTAACAAATACGTTAATCATCAATTCATCAAATCCATATTTCTTAATACGTTTTTATGATTAATACCTAATACTATTACTCAAGCAAGTCAACTAAGGTTACGTACAAGGTACCAACGTACACAACATGAAAGATAAACATATTAACAACATTGATAATTAATTGAATTGTTAACTAACAGCGCTAATTAATTTTATACTCTACAACAATTACCTAGTTAGAATCTGTTGCATACAACAAAACCTTTAAGCTATCGTTGTTATTTACCTACGCTACCTATTTTCGTTCCCCTTTCTCCCCGCGGTTTTTCGCCGTCTTAGCCTTATTATTATTATTAGTTTGTCAACAATCAGCACCCCGTCCTGGGTTCTTACGCTGATTGGGATAGTCATAAAACACATTCTAATTTTCACATGGATGAAGGTTTCGGTCCATCGCATTTGATACAATGGCTTTAATGTAAGCTTTATACAGTTCAAGTTCACGCTCCAATGTGACCTTAGATGCCTCCAGTTCTTTAATCCGCTTGTTAAGTTGCAAGATGATCTGCACGCGTCGCTCGTCCAGTTCCCTTTTCTGTAAGCGACATTTACGAGCTGCCTCCGTGTTCTGTTTACGTTTGGCATAATACTCAGCGTCTTTCTCTTGATCTGGAACAACCTGAAAAATTAAATCACGAAATCTCAATGCTTGTGTCTTGTGTTGTCTTTTAATTGTTATTATGAAAATTATTTTCGAATAAAAAATATTCTTTCTTACCCTCCGAGGCCCAGATTCCTTTCGTCGTTTTCGAACATTCATCAGCTTTTTGTAGAACTCATTCCCTTCGACCGTCAATGTCGGTGAGTTGGTTGAGGTTCCAACTGCTCCAAGAGTCACATCTGCACCCGGGATTAGAGCGAAGTTTAACATGGAGTTATTGTGAACTCCACGGGGGGACGCAGAATCCATCATTGTTAATTCCGATTGAGCAGCACCAGCACCACCCATCATGTGGTAACCGTAACGATTGAATCGTTTTCCCTTAGGACCTCCTCCTACTCTGTTCATCTTCATTGCTTTGGGCTTATCACGCTCTCCTTGAGACGCCTTTTGACGCTTCCGTGAAGTGGCGACTGGAACAAGTATTTTCTCATTAGAATTACCTTCCTGCGCTGACTTCCTCTCCTCCTTGGCATACTGAATCGAACTTGAGAGATCATCAGTGCTCATTACATTTTCTTGGCCGTTGCCCTCCGGTCCATTCATCATTTTCACTAAAATTCTTCAGCTTCCAGTGATTTCCCTTAGAAAGATGAAGAATAATCCAGGATCGGAGATTCGGACTTGGATTCGGCGTTCGAAATCAAAATGCACCCTACAATCAGATAAAGAAAAATCCAGCACAAAATGTTTCCCGATTCCGTAATTCTTTCCTAACAGCTGCAATACCAGCTTAATTTGGGTTGATGGAGGTGCCAGAGGTCAAAACAGTTTATTTCAACTTGACTGCATATAATTAGCAAGGCTTAGATAATTGTAATTGTTTCGTGATTACAAATTTGATTTTTGTTACACTAATTATTTAATTCAGCAATAAAACGAAAACAATTTCCCTCCTTCAGATGAATTTTGGAAAAGGGACAACATAAACGAAACGTAAACGTTTTCACTCATTGTCAGCTTGTCGCGAAGTTGCTGCTGAGGAGCTATTCGGACTATCACCCGGCCCTGCAATGACCCTCACCAAAATTAACCAAATTTGGTATGCTAATTCA
>JAQIXW010001915.1:0-17254 GCA_034700685.1 Willowsia buskii | reverse complement strand
CATTGGGCAGTATTGATTATTAAACTTGGTATTTCAGGGGTTGTTGTGGTGGCATTTAAAAAACTACTTCACTTATTATTGCAATATCACACGGATAAAATACTGTAAAACTATAACAACAAAATTTTTATTTTATATTGTTGCCGCAGTTGGTATGAAGTATAGTATTAACCCCGTTAGAATTTATTTTTGAAATAAATTTATAGAGACATATGACAGCTGACCCGAGCACCAAGTCTTGTTCCGCTAAGTCCGGCGTGGGAAAATCATTCAATCTAATGATTCCCTCCAAAACAAGAGACTTATCTGCGAATGGCCAAAACTCCATATGTGGTAGAAGTAAATTTTTCGTTGTAAAAAAGCACGTCTACCATTTACTCAGAAATTTTGCTATATGAAATGGGAATTTTTATTGTTGTTTAATGTATGCTGGTAACCAAACCCTCTAGGAGGAAAGGTGAAACTGCCTTGGATAATACAGAATGGGATGGAACTCATGTGGCACACTCGCATTTACGTAAACATGTAAGCAAGCAATAGTTATATTTGTTAAATAAACTTAAACATAGATTTAATCTGATTGAAAACGGCATTCGTCTTTTCCGTAAGGAATTATTATTACTTAGAAATTGGAGTTGTACATCCTAATCTTAAATATCTCACTCTTCAAATGGACAATTTCATTGGCGGTCAGTACCCTGTGGATAGAATACCTTCAAAAATTGATTTTATTCAAAATTCAAGATGTTCGTATCAATTAGGGAAGAAATGCTATGATCAATCAACCTTCTTGTGAGCTTTTTTCTGGTAGGTGTCAATACTATTTTCCTTTCTGTTGTTAGCGTTTTTTTGGTTGAAACTTGAATTTGACTTGTTAAAAGCGTTTTTTTGTGTAGTGCGACGCCGAGACTAATTGACTGTTTAATTCTGTGATTTCATGAACTAATAGATGCCATGAGCAGTTGAATGGAAGTTTAACTTTCAAATAAATAAACAAAGTCAGCGTGGGTTAACCGTTGATCTGGGCTTGACATTTAAATCAGCCAACTCCATATTTAATACTCGTCTGTTCTCAAGTGTAAATTTCCATGATGAATACGATATAATGTTCTGTAATATACATAAACTCTGAAGCATCTATGTAGGATCGATTGCCACTCAAAATCAGTACTTTCCGGATTTTTATTTCGCATCTGTTCATAATCACAGGGTTCACTATGTTATCTGTTAACCTAATGTATGTTTGCTTTAGACATCATAATTCGTAGCCAAAATGTTGCGGTGGCAGTCATGCTCTCTAGTTGATAAAGGGGTATTCACAAAAGTTGAAGCCACTACTCATTTATGTAAAATCATGAAACATATTATAATTCATATTGTGTGTATAGCAAAGCAGAAAAATGGAAGACAGCGTAGTAGCGACTTGCATTGTATGATAAGCTATTACAGTCGATTGAAATTATATGACAAGGCTTTCAGACTTTAACCTCATTGAAGTAGAGTTTGCTACGTAAGTTATCTTTCTAGTAAATGGGCGTAATCTTTATTGTCATCATTTTGACTACATATTTATCCATTGAAAGGATCAGGGGTTCGCTACTTGCGATTTCAAAATATCATTGTACTAGTTTCTGTATTAAAATCAATACAAACTGAAGGGATGTATTTGAATTCTTTGTAAAAATACTAACCACAAGCAATAGTCCTCTCGGTTTTTAGATTAAGGTTTTTTAAAATTTCTTTGGTATAGTACAACGCCAGAGTTAGAGACAATGAAACGTAAACTATTGTGTACAAACTCATATGTTTTTTCGATATTTCAGTTTGAGCTAAACGTAAACTTAAAGTAAGCTTAGAATAGTTAAGCGTGCGTTTAGGTCCCCCCTTTATGCATACATACTGTGAGCTGACCCGCAGCAGTGGTTCATTCAGCCAATGATAAGAACTTTTACTGTGCATGTCTCGCGACTTCGTAATTTTTACAAATTTTCATCATGCTTGGCTTTTCATTGGAATCAGCATAGTTTTCATAAATTATGCTAAAACGTTGTAAATATGCTAAACACGAATATTGAGAACTGAATTAATTTAACGGTTCTAATGCATCAAGATAAAGCTGTTGGGTACATATAACCGTCAGGTAGTATTTTCAATATTTTGTGTGATGTAAAACTATCGGTAATTATGTTTCTTTAATAAGAGGTGGTGCATTTCTAACCATGAGCCCAGTAAAAAGACAAAGCAGATGATCTTTTTAGCTACGATTGCTCCATTTCTTGAAATAGTCTCTCAATCTATCCCCGCATTATCAAGCAAGCGTTCGGTTTCTGTTTCCTTAATTTTGTATCGTTTTTATTTCTCTAAGGATCGTCAACTATTCAATCTAATTTCAAAATAGAATATGAAGCGTCATCAGGGAGAAGATCCATCTTGACTTTGCGGAAACCGAAAAAAGTTTAGATTTGTCGCAAAAACATTCTAAATGGTATAAATGAATAAAGGTAGATAATTTTGATATTTATTTTTCCATTCCTTGTTACTGAAATTGAGGTTTTACACCATCAATTTAACTATCTCTTCCTTCAAATGCACGATGCCACTTTTCGGATCTAAGCTGTGGATAAACCACCTTCTCAAAATGATTTGAATTAAGCTGAAAAGGTTCGTATCGATTGTTAAAACAATGATGTGGTCAAGATGTCGGTAAAAAAGGAAAAGAAAACATTTTGGGGTTATTTGACACTGTAATCTTATTATACCCTTAATCAATCGTGTCATTTAATCTGCTGGAACGCCGAGGCTGATACAAAAATATGCTGAGGGAAGGAATCCCAAGCTAGCTATCAACGACAACATCGTTGAAGTGTATTTAAAAACAAGAAATTTTCTTTGTAGAGCCCAACGACGACTTAAATAAATTGTAATTCGGCGGGAATTTCAAAGCTGTTATATTTGTTTCACAATTGAGGAAGGATTTGTAACAAATTGGCATAAAGTAATTTGCAATAGTTGTTGCTAGTGTTTACCTTTCTCTTAATGAAAAATCCTTCTGAAATCCACCTTTTAATTGCTTATGAAAGCAATATTGTATAGCACAACGACGAGGCTAATGCACTGTGCTATGGGAAGGATTCCTCGCAATATCAGGATACTTGCTGTTTCTATGATCTTTAAAAGCAACATTTTAAAGTATGCTGAGGAATTTCTGTGCACTTCTGGGTATGCAAAGTGACCTTACTTTCCCCATTTATACACAAGACAATTTTCAGCAACCCACATCACCTACTGCATGAACTGCTTCCTATGTGCAGCTCAATTTTCTCTGACATGTGTTTCCAGTGCTCACTAGGTCAGCTCTAATAATTGTAGGAGAATATTTTCCAGCTCAATTTTTTTACTTGATTCTTTCTGGTATTGTCAGAAAAACCTTAGTGAATGAATAATACGTATAATAAGTAAACTATGTTGGTATTACATTTAAGTTTATATGACAGATCATCACATCTCCATTTGTGCATTGAATTTTTTAGCAATTAATGTATATTTTTCTGTAAACTAAACTTGAAAGAAATAAAAGTATAATCTTATTGAAAACGACAGAAAATTCTCAACCAATTTAAACATGAAGACGAATGATAATGACAATTGGCTACATCAAGAGCATGCAGGGTTATGTTTGAAGAACATTTCTTCTGGAAAGCTTGGAAGAAGTGGGATATCAAATAAAAATTGAAGATTAGTCTTGATGCTTTTCCTGTTTGTACAGGAGCCTTTCACAGTGCAGAGTTGTAGAAAACAGCTCTGCTTTCACTCGTGTCTTAAAACTGCCAACAGTTTTCAAGTAGAACTTGCCACTCTTAAATACAGAGCTCAGAAGAGGTTGAAAGCTATTGGAATTGGATTGCACACATAAATTGTCACAGAAAATCAAAAAAAAGTTATTTGGTATGGAATTTATATTTCATCAAAAATTTCACCGTTGCGTAAATTTAATATGATATGTAAATTAAGTTTTTGGAAATTGCAGATGTCATCTTTAGTCATTAAACATTGATGACACATTTGTCAATTTGTCAAATGAACTATACCACTTGTCGCGTCTACGCTGTGAATAGGACCGCCTCGCAAAATGATTTGAATGAAGTTGAAGTTGTTAGTATCAATTATAAAAACATTGATGGTGTCAAGATCACGAAATCCGAGAAAGGAAAACATTTAGTGATATTTTGACGCTGTCAACTTAATACTTCTGAGGCTTGGATACCTTTACATAAATAGATAATTTGAATCGACGTGGACTTTTTGTCATAAATCGGTACGGCTAATTTTACTAAAACATAACGGTAAGGATGCGGTCAAATATCAATTTCCAATTTGGAAAGGAATTATCACTACTACTACCGTGTGCTTGAAACAATTTATATGAGATACTTTTTAAATACCTAAATACATGAATTTGCCGGATTCTTTATTTCAATAGTAACTACAAGCGAAACGTTAACATACTACAATATGCTGAAGGAAGTAAACTCAAACTCCCAAGGTTATATCGTTGAAGTTGTCATTGCTGTTGATAAAGGGGCTGATGTTTTCCAGCATGATCAAGAAGAATTCATCAAATATTGGGCAGTTCTAGTCTGTTTTTTTCAAGTCTTTTGAAGTTTAGTCTTTTATCGAAGAAACTAGGAACGATAATGGTGTAGCAAACTTTTTCGGAAGTTTTCACAACCTTAGACAATGGCAGTAAGACAATTCGGGCACTTACCCAAAAAAAGACATTGCCATGTGCGTTGCCGATACAAAGACAGACAAAACTTGCTCACAGGTAAGTACTTCCACAAAATTTAAAATTATGAAATTCATTTATACATATAAATATATTTTATGTTATTTTTTAAAATGTCTTATTGCCCCACATGACGCAAACGAAGACATTCCTGGAGGAGTTCGGAAATACTTCTTTTTTGAAGGCAGTGATCCTACGATTCTGTCACACGTGACATCAGATCAAGCGACCTGTATCAAGCGCATTGATGAACCATCATCATCCTGTTTCAGATTCTCAAGAGAGCTCGGATTATACGCCAACAATGGATGAGCAATGTCAAGCTCTCCGAAGATAATACACGAAGAAGTGATTCAAGAGCGAACTTGGAATTGTGCCCAAGTTGGATGCTGGCTTTGGTAGGTGACGTTAATTTTAGACCTGTGGATAATTAGTCAACCACTAAACCTGTCTTTTCCCAAGTTACGTTCCCCACTTCCCACATTCCACATGGACCAGCTGGAGGACATCTGGCTCTGAAGCAGCGCTGCAAAAAATACAGTAAGTGATTAGTGCAAATGTTTTTGCCTTTTCAAATTAATTATTATTGATATGTGTCTCAGCGTCAGTGTTCCGTAAAGACACGGTGAATTATCCTCAGGTCTTAAGTAAAAGCCACTGTTTTCAAACGAAGAGTATATTTTTGCTTAATTCCACGTTTGTTTTTGAATCACAAAAGCATAGTCATTTTCTCTGTAAGCTTTTTGCTAATCATTTTATGTCGGCGTATATTCCTAGACTTCTTGAGGATCTACACCAGGATAGGATGGATCCTCAATGCGCCTTTGGCAGGTAGCTTGATAAGATGTCACGTGCGACAGAATGTTGCTTTTACTGCACTCAGAAAAGAAGTACTCATATTCCTTGGTTTCCCAGTATTATGAAGCCATCTGAAGTACAGCATCCTAGAAAGTCGTCCTTTGCGTCATGTGGGACACCACGACTTTTTAAAAATAACAAAAAAAATATTTCCAAATTCAAATGAATTTCATAATTTTTTAATTTTGTTGTAACCTAACCTAACCTACCTGAGAAGGTTTTGTCTGTCTTTGCAACGCACATGACAATATCGAATTCTAGGAAAGTGTTCGAATTGTCATACATCTACTCTCTGAAGTTGCCAAGAATTCCAAAAATCTCTGCTTCGCTCTCGTAATCCCTAGTTTCTTCCATAAAAGGCTAAGCTTCAAAAGACTTGAAAGAAAAAGATAAAATGAAGAATTAAGCAGTCATTTAGTTTATCATCACCATATTTAGTATATCTTGCTAAGGGAGGTGATTCCTTGACTTAATCTTCGGGCTTAGAGCGTTAAGAAAGGTGAAGGTTCTAAACGAAATGTTGCTACTTAGACCAGAAGTGTCTTGATATGCATGTTTATGTTCCAGAATAGCACAACCTATGACTCAACTATCTTTACCCGATCGTGATGAAAAACATCAGCCCATTCATTATCAACAACGATGGCCACTATAGCTACGTAATCTTGAGGAATTGAGATTCCTTCCCTGGGCATATATGTTATAGTTTTGTTTGTAGTTACTAGTAAAAGCAGAGAGCAGAGAAATTTTTCGATAGTTAGATTTTTAAAATAACTCATATAAATCTTACTAAGCTCACGCTGGTCGTAATGAATATTCCCTTCCAATTATGAAATTGATGTTTGACCCTTACCGTTATGATTTTGTTTATAGTGAAGTTAGCCATTGTAATTTGTTATATCATCATTGTTTTGATTGATACTAGCAACTTCAACTTGATTCAAATCATTTAGTGAATGTCCCCCCGCCAGAGCGTAGAAACGATCAGTATCGTCCATTTCTAGAGTGAGATAGTGAGATTAAGATTATGATGTAGAACTCCAGTTTCTAAGGAATGTAAAAAGTATTTATTTAAACGTTTGTATGTATTTATTTTAAAGTAAAGAATGCTTTGTAAAATTGAAAACTTTATCTGCAAATTCTAGATCGATATTTTCCCTGTAGGAACAACACTTTCGATTTCACGATCTGATTGAATGCCTGCTGATCCTTACATAAATAAAATTAATAAATGAAGGAAATACAAACCGAATTTGTCAATTTAGTTTATAATTAATATAAAAACTTAATTTTCCCTAATGCAATCGGCAGGAAAACCACTCTGGAAAGAAGAACCAGTGTCGATGCCTCCATGTTAATGCAAGAATAGATTGAGATGTAATTTTGAAAAAGAAAAATTTATGAATAGAATACGTTACTGCTTTTAATTTTTGTATGTGTTCATCAACAGGTCTTTGACGAAAATTTCTTTAACATTTTGCGAAATACTTAACGTTCACCAGAGACAATAAATGCACCTGTTTTCATTTATAATCGGATTGTATTGGGTTGATATATTAGAGACGTTGGATTGGTTCAATGCTCAATATCCGGGCTATATGCGACTGTTCATATTGCTGCAAATTTCAGTGAATATGGTAGATTACCTTACACTTACTTATTTCTAATTATAATATCCAATTCAAAAATTCGGTGAAATTTCATCAAAACTAGAAAAACTCCATTTAATTCAATTGAATGTATAATTTTATGCGCATAAGTCCGCGTATTTAACGGATTTAACGGATTCGGGATTACGATTAGTACCATCAGAATCTCGGTGAAAAGTTCTATCTGATGTAATATTTTTCATTATGAATTGTGCGTTACCGTTCGCAGTATATCCTTGTTAGTGGAGTCAACACAAAAACAAAATTATGGTGTGTAATGCAGAATTGACCATTTGAAACCTGGACCATGTTGTTGTAATGGCACTGAAAAACCTCCTTTCTACTTAGCAAAATATTGCGCTAATAAAATGGTGTAAGATCATACCATTGTTATCTTTTATTTCACGGTTTTCTGGAATTACATAGTTTCAAGATAATACCAGACAATGCGCTAAACCGAACAAACAAAATCGAGAGAAGAATGACAACTCACAAAGGCCGAATGTCCTTCACTATAACCATTCGCTTTAAAACTGGAAACAAATCTGCGGATGGCTGAAGTGGTAAATCGAAGAATGTTTCCCCATTACATTGCAGAATTTGCAATATCAAATCTTGTGTTTCTGGGGATTGTTATGGTGGCAATTAGAAACTCCTTAATTTTTTCCAACAATATCGCCTGAATAAAATGTAAAAATTCAACAACGTCATTTGTTATTCCTCAGTTTTTTGTAAGTATTCATTCGCTAGATACATTTAATCAATTAAATTACTTGTTTATTCAATCAATTTAGATTTAGAAGAAAGTATGACATCACGGAGAAAATTTATGAAAACAATGCACACACACACACATTAATATATATTAATACTGAAGGCAATGTCGGCTATTTGTGAGACTAGCTTATAGAGGTAAGTACCAAGACGTTTCCACTCTGATTTAATAGTGTGTGTGTGCATGTGCATTGTTTTCATAAATTATCAGCAAACAATTTTCCCAACGTTTGAAAAATAATCATGCTTACACTTTACTACGATATTCTAAAAGACAATCAAGAGAAAAGTATGACTACTGAAGAAATGAACTGTCAAATTGTCAAATGCTGATTCCACCCGAAATATTATGATATCTAACGCAGTATATATGTGCAAAGGTAGCCTCAAGTTCACAGTTCGGCATGAATTACTCATAGTGTTTCAAAATTATATGGTTGCGTATACCAATTTCAGAATCAATTAATGCAAAGTGTTTCATTCCCAGGCCTCCTATCAAGCTCTCATTTGAGCAATCTATGTGAAAGAAGAGTCAAATCAATTCATAGTATCCATGTAGCTTTCCTTGGAGTTCCAGTCGCCAAGAAGTTTATAAATTGAAATCAGATGGATCAGCAAGCAAAATTCTCAATATATAAGTTTTAGCCATGCATTTCATATTTAAATAATCAAAAATGCAAAGGGCACTTACATTAACAAACCCTCGGACTACTTCGATCTGAAAATGTGAACTTTCGAAAGCTGAAAAGGTTTATAAATAACTGTTTTGAGGATAGTTGTTTTAGTGGTTGATACTATGTTCCTTTCTATTAACGAGATATCTTTTACAAATCGACATGTTTATTTCTGAAGAAAGCTTCCGTGGTATAACACAACGCCAAACTTAATGCACCGTTTACTGAAATTAGTCGCATAAAGGCAGGTAAATCTTGGGTCTTGTCTGCTGGGCAATTCAGTAATGTTAAATTAAGTCGAGGATGTATGCACTGTTGAGCATGCAGCATGATCTTACATTCCAGATTTAAATACTTCCCAAAACATTTACACGAGGCTACCCACAATGCCATCTGCATAAACTTTCCTATACACATGTTCGTCACAAATAAGCTATATTTTCACTGACACGAATTTCTAATACCCGGTTCTAATAATTACAAGAAAATGTTCATAGAATATTCCCAGAATATTCAAGATTCGAGCCCTCCAGCAATCTTATCGTTTCGGTTTTTCCCGGAATTTGAATTTCTATCTGTAGACAACATTAACAAACTAAAACATTAACAAACATAAATTTTAGCCAGTCATTTTTCCATTTGAATGTATAATGATGCAATTAGCATTTAAGGTACAATTATCGAACCTACGGACTACCCCAGAATTTTTAAGTAGCATGCTCGTGTTATAACTTGATTTTAGAAGATGATGGGAAATTTTGAAATTGACAAATCGGATATCATGAAAACAAATTTAGTTACTGTCTTGTACATGGATGTTTCCGACAAGCATCATTTGGAAAGGTTCCTAAATAAGCACCGTTACGATTTTTGCATTAGCAGTTTGAAGTATTTTCCTCCCTATTAACAACTAATGTAATATCTTTTTTAAATCAAGTTTTGAATTGCTTTAAAAAAGCTTTATTGGAATAGTACAACGCCGAAAATATTAGATTATATTGTAAGTAGGATATTTCAAAGCAGGTTTCTGACAACGAATAAGGGTTTTTATAGCTGAAGAAATAACTAGTTTCCATCTGTACCATGCTTACTCGTTTGGCGATGAAACGTGCTCTTACATAGCGTACTTATGCATATAAAATATTATTTGCACAAAACCACAATTCTTTCTGCATAAACTCCTTCTCAGGCACAATACGGAAAATCGTAAATTTTTTCTCACATGTATTCCTAATGCTCATCTCCAATTATTGCAGGAAAATATTCCCCAGTTTATATTTTATTCCGGTTATTATTTCACTTTAAACAAGAAAACTACTGAGGATCAGGTTGCGATAGCTTGCAGAATTATGCTTGAAGATCATTTCCTCTGGTAAATAGTTAAACGCTTACACTTTTACTTAAAAATTCATTTGTCTTTGTTCTTAAAAACTGATTCTGACAAGGGGTTGACAGCGCGACTCAACAGACGGGAGTTTAGTTGGCAAATCAATTGACATATTTGCTATGTAATTCAAATCTGTCTAGTTAATTCACAAGACAAATTTATGGCGCCCAGTGTAGAACTCAGCATTTTTAAACCTGGTATTTCTGGGTGTTGTGGTGTTGGCACTGAGAAGCTCGTTAGTTTATTCTTACAATGTTGCACGAATAATTGCTGTTATATTTTAACAGCATAATTTTTAATTTCAGGTTTTCGAAGTAATGTACCCATTAGATATGTTCTATTGGTAATTAGCGTATGAATGATATTCAATTAGCTACCCCAAGAGCACGCTTAGTTATGCTTTAAAAAATTTCTTCCGGTATGTTTAGAAAAAGTGGAATGTCAGATAAAGCTTTGAGAATAGTTTCGTTAATTCTTATTGCTTTCACTCAAGTCATTAAACTCACAGCAGTTTCACGTACGACTTGCCAATCAGCTCAGAAAAAATTGAAAGTTACTGGAATTGGACTGCACACACCTTCAGAAATCTACAAAATGATAGGAGACAGATAGATATATAGATAGAGGTTACACCCGAATTTTGAGTTTTGAACTAATTTAGCGTCTCTAATGCATTAACCTAATGATCTTTGATGTGCCGTAGAGAGAGGTCTCTCCAGCGTTTCCTGAAGACTATTGTAATACAGCTAATGTAAAGATGACTGTATAAATATACAGCTTACGAAGACAGCGTAGCTAGCTTTTCTTGGATTCTTCGCAGCTTTGGACAATCGATGTATGCTAATTCGGACACTTTCCCGAAATTTGAAATTTGACGCAAACATGTGTGTTACCAACACAAACAGTGACAAGTACGGTGGCGTGGCTCTGCTCAACGGAGCTGGGAGACCTAAACGCAACGCATTGTTATTTAATGACGAAGGTGGATACAGTTGATTTGAAGCAGCAACACATGAACATTGCAGCTTGTAATAATTTCCTGTAAAATTTCAAAATATGAAATCCATTTAAATTTACAAAATGTTTTTGTTCAAAGTCTTGGTGCCACTAACTACGCAAACGACGACTATCCCGGACTATCTGTACCGTACCTCAGATGGCTTCATAATGTCTGGAAACAAAGGCATTGGAAAGTACTTCTTTTCTGAGTGCAGTGATCGTACCATTCAGACGTACGTGACATCAGACCAAGCAGCCTGTCTTCAGCGCATTGATGAGCCATATTTTCCTGTAGTAGATCCTCAAGAAAGTTCGGAATATACGCTGACAATGGATGAGTAATATTGTAAAGCACTGCGAAGAAGTGCTTCTGCTTATGTGATTGAAGAAGATACTGCAAGATTTGCCCAGTTTGCCTGTTGGTTTCGAAGCAGTGGCGGTAATTTGAGGCCTGCGAATAATTCACCATGTCTTCACGGAGAACTGATTTGCATTTCAATATTAATGCATTCAAACATGTAAAAAAATGTCTACACTAATCTCTAAATTCAATTATTGCTTAAGAGCCAGATGTTTTCCAAAATGTTTCTTGAATGAATGAATGAGAAATGTGACAAGTGGGGAATGCCTCTTGGGGAAAGACAGGATTAGTGAATATGACGATGCTATGATGGGTGGTTGTCCAGATTTTCCAACTCCATTCGAGAAATTTCACGCAAACAAAACAACATACGGTTATCTTCTACTGACGCCATATTCAACTCAAGAAGCAGCAGAAAATGAAGATAAGTGCCTTCAATTTAGTGAGAAATATAAAAGATTGAGAACTTTGTTACTTGCGCTGATGCTGAACAAAGTCAACATGAATAGCATTTTGAACAATTTTGAAATAGCATGATCTCTAATAGATGGGATTTATCTCATCAAAAACTCTCAACACAACAGTGTCTTAAGCAGGAAGGCGCTGAAATCGCAACGGATTCCGAGTGTGATTCGAGCTTACTATGGCACTTTGATTTATCAGATGAAATAAAATAAGCTTATACAACAATTGCTAATAAATAGTTTTTGTAAATTTACTTGCAACTGTATTATTTATCTGTCAAATTGGGACAATGATTTATCAACTGGTTGAGATTCTGAAATAATCTTTATTATTTATCTGCAATTTAACATATTTTTCTTTCATATTCATCAGTTTCGTTTTCATTGCAACCACCACATTGCCTGTCTGCCATACTGTCTTTACATCCTATGCTCATTCAAAATTGACTAAAATCTCAATATTGTCAAGGTTGAAAATATTTTTATGACGAAAATTTGTCTGCCCATGTCCCATAAACGCCAAAAATAAGACGTTTTTAGCTTCTCGAGTGCAAGCTATCATTCATATAGACACTTAAACTGAAATAGTCTGTGGGAGCGAAGTGAATTTTTTTCTGTGTGCTTGAGATTGTACTTGGAGAAATAAAATTGCTGCTCAGAGCTTCTTAAGGGTAAAGAACCTAATGGGTGACTACACTGCTCAGTTTTTTGGCCAGCATGTTTGAGTACAACTTTGAAATATTGTCGGATATTTACAGAAATTTTGTGTTTAAAGCAGTATAATCAAAACATCCATTGCGTCTCACAGTTAAAAATTGTAAATCTGCAGTGTACATTTAAGTCCGATATGCGATAAAGTTTCTTATCTGTTTAATGACACCACCTAGAAAGCCTTGTAAAACGAATAAGGAACAGTGAGTTTGCTCAACAAATTATTGTCATTGAGATAGCATACAGAGAACAGCTAAAGTTGTTTACAACTGCCTTTCATGCCTATGTAATATAATAATTTTTTTTATTACGGCATTTATAAAAAAATTCTACTCACCAAAAATCTTTAAAAAAGGATTTAGAGAATATTGTGGAATATGCCTTGAACCTAGTTATATGTGACACAGTTTTATTGCTTAATATTTTAATACTGACAGCAATGTCAAATATTTAAGACAGGCGTTTAATGACTAGAGGGAAGTACCAAGGCATTTCCATTCTTTAGAGTGCACATACTTTGTCCAAAACTTATCAGCGAACAATTTACTCCCTATTTTTTAAATCGTCATACATTGCTGCGACATTCTAGAAGACAACCAAGAGACTGGCATGGATACCTTCTTAGGTACGCTTCAGTTTACATAATTTGCACTTAGGCTAATTATAGTGATTATATTTTTCATTGGGTATCCATTCGAGGAAAATAGTTGTCAATTGATGATTATCATGGATTTTAACGATTTTAAAGGCATCATGCACTTTGCAAGGTCACTTGTTCGGGGCAATCGAAGCATTTTATTATATAAAACAATCTACACGTAAAAAAGAAACAGTACATACCAATGTAGCTTTCCATGCAATTCCAGTTGCCAAGAGGCTTATAGGCCGAATTCAAATGGATCTGAATCTGAAAGCAATGCTCAATATATAAGTTTCAGCTATACGTATTATCATTTAAATTATCAACGAGAAGGGTAAACTACCCATAGAAGCAACTGTTGGTTACAATTGAAACCGATAAGTACCCGATATCACCAACCATTTCTCAGAGCTTGTTGAAATCGTAAACTGTTATTTTCCATCGATTTAGGAGAGGAGTAGTACTATATCTCCAAACCAAACAGTGAAAAATCATGAGCTCGGCAAGAGCTTTCGAATGAGGTGTCACAAGTTACATCTCGACCTTTCCCATCATTTCCAAGCGAAGTTTCACGTTGCCCCATCATTTCCAAGTGAAGTCTCACGTTGCCCCATCATTCCAAAGCGAAGTCATGTGACGCGGGGAAAATTAAATTAACCAAAAATTTCCCACTAGTAAGATTAGAACCCCGACCCATCCACTATCGTACGACCCTCTTACCACCACGCCATAGCAACACTCTCAGCCATAATCAGAGCAAAAAGCTGCTTCGTTTACATACAGTAAACATATGTACAGTCACTCATCGCCAGAGACGGAGATCTTAGGATTTTGCATGTTTTTTTGTAGATGTACGTACCGCAAAACCGTTTGACATGCAAACGAATCATGTAAAAAGACGTCGTTTGACGCTTTAAAATTTGTCCTAAAATGTCCTATATTGAAATATTTTGTCCTATTTCCTAGGACATGCATATTTTAAGATTTTTATGCAGATTTTGTCATATTTGGCCATTTTGAGCAAATTTAAGGATATTTTTGTCGTATTTTAGAGATTTTCATGTGTTTTTAGGCAAATAGGTTTCAAGAGTATTAAAAACGACAAAACAAGGACAAACAATTCAAAATTTTATATATTTTGAGTTTTACTGATGCTAAAGTTGCATCTAAGGGCATGTATCTAAACATGGTTTCTAACAAACTCACATCAATTACTTTTATATAGCTCAAGCTTGTTTTAGTTTGTACAAGTCAATTTTAACAGATAAACGAGGAGATTTTGCTTTAAAAGATCCAGAGATGGGTTTTGTGAGTTTTCGATATGCACGTGGGTAAACGCACTTATTATTAGAAAAAAGAATGCTAGAAACAACAGCACAATAAAACACGGAATAATGTCGAGTTTGTCACATATAATATTTGTTTAAATTGACTAAAATGTGACGTTGCAAGACAGAATGACGTAATTTGGATCTTCCCCTTGTTATTCTCAATTAGAAGCATGCATATGAACAAGAAATCGCATTCGAAAATGTCCTATTTTGTCCTAAAATGTCCTACTTTATGTCCTAAAGTGTCCATTTATCGTGCATATTTGTATGCATATTTCCAGAGCTTTTCGTGCATATTATCTCCATCTCTGCTCATCACACACAGCAAGCACTCTCTGACTCTCCCCTCTGCTTCGCCAGCTGAAGCTGAAAGCAGATGTTCTCTGCCCTCTCACGACGTCACGCTATGTTGTATACTGACTTCATCCCCCCGTTTCCCCGGGGTTAATGACTGATTTGGCTGAAAATCAATCCCAGACTACCTTTTGCCCTAAGGAACCACTATACTTAATTTGGTGACAATTGGTCACTTAGTTTTTGAGTTATCGTGCGGACACGCAGACTAACACACACACACACAGAGACGGGAACGTGATCGCATAAAGTGTTTTTGAAACGTGTTCAACGTTACCAACAGTTAATAATGTAAATGACACTTATCGTGACATAACTACAGACTAGTCTAAGTGGGATGCTCGTGTTAGTAATGGATTATAGAATACGGTAGGAAATTTCGTTATTGACAAATCAAATATGTTTTAAGCTAATTCATTGTTGTCCTTCACTTAGAATTGGTTTTAAAAGTTAATTTGTTTGGACACTGAACATCTGGAAAGGTTCCTGATTTAGTTCCTTTAAGATCTTTGCTTTAACTTTTAAAACTAATTTCCTTTCTATTAAAGGAATATCTTCTTTTTTTAAATCCATATTTAAATTACTGAAAAAAGTTTCCTTGATATGACAAAACGCCAAAACTAAATTGATCGCTGTATTAGAAATATAGAAACTGTGCAGATTAATACGCAGTAATCGTTGAAGCATCAAAATTACCGTCAAGACGGAAAATTATCGACTTCTGAGAACGCAACATGCTATTACGTTTCCCATTCAGCCCCAAAAGATATGCACAAACCAGAATGCCTTCTGCATAAGCACTTTCCTACACACGTTCACAACACACAACTCTATTAATTCCCGGAAAATATTTTTCAGTTCATCTTTTATTCCTGTTCGGGTACTGTTGTAAGCAAAATCTCAATTGATCTCAGATTTCAATTGCTGAAAAAAGTATCCTTAGCACAACGCCGGTACTAATAAACAGCAGAATAAGAGGATTATAGACCGAACAGGTGATCTCCAGGAATTGTTCAATCTTGAGGAAAGTAAACTCTAAAGCAAATTAGGGTTGATGAAGTTGTCCCTTTAGAGCATGAAACATGTACTTACCTTCCCCATTTATGCATACCTATTGAACTCTGCACAAACTCTTTCCTACGCACATGCACAAAAATTCCGTATATTTTCTCTGACATGCACTTCTAATACCTAGCCCTAAAAATTACAGGTAAGTATTTTCCAATTCATCTTTTATTCCTGTCGTTCTGGTATTGTATTTTCTCCAACATGTATTTCTTTTGATCAGCTCTAACAATTGAAGGAAAATATTTTCTAGATTATCTTTCACTCCAGTCTTTCTGACATTGTCAGTAAAACCTTTATGAATGAATACCTAAGTAAACTATATTCTTATCAAATTTAAATTTATATAATAAATATTGTGGAGCATATTGAATAGAGAATGTAGTATCCAGAATACTCATACATGCGTAAATATACCCCAAATTTTTACAATGTTTTTCAAACAAAAAATCAAGTGACTTGAAATATGTTGCTTCCCAACGAAGCAAGGTATGAGATGAAAACGTTACCTTAGTTGCTATTTCACTTGCAATGTAAAATCTTACCATTCACTTACAACGCGACTGAATGGACTGGTGTTTAGCAATTTATTCCCACAATATCGCACGGATAAGATGTTGTCAAAGTATAACAACAAAGTTCTTTTATTTCAAGTTTCAAAAGATTTCATCTCCTCAAATGACGTTGGTATTTTTCCATTATATGTGGTACAGAGATACTCCAGCTATAATTCTGATATACATTTATAAGGTTTTTTGACATGAGAGATGCCTAAACATGTGATGAGAGCACGCTCCAGAAATTGGTAACCTGTAAATTTGTTTTTAGTAACATCGGAAACATTACATATTATTTATTGAGTTCTCATGAGTTATTACGATTTTCAAGGCATCATGCATTTTCCAAGGTTACTTGTTCTCTACAATCGAGGCATTTTACTACATAAAACAATCTGTTTGAAAATGGAAACAGTGCATATCCATGCAGCTTTCTAATATCCTATGTTGAACTAGCTCAACAAATTATTGCCAATGGCATTGTATGTAATTTGGGAAGGAAATGAATTTGAATAATATTCAAATTCACCCCTGCCGACTAACACCATTGAAGGGTTTTTGCAGTCGCTCCCGTTAATACACGTTAAGTATGCAAATTATGAGATAAGCTATTGACTAGCAGATCTCGGAAGGCTCAAACTTAT
>JAQIXW010001914.1:0-17265 GCA_034700685.1 Willowsia buskii | reverse complement strand
AATGTATATAAATATTGCGATGAATTATAAGAAAATATATTTTTCAAGAGTTAAAAATCAATTTTGATATCAGTTACTTGCTCAGTTTTCTCAAAGGAAAAGGAAATAAATATTGATTAGCTAGTGATTTCCTTTTGATAAAAGCAAAAAGAGTGAAAGAAAGGTGCAAATTTCACCTGTACGTCTCATACAATTCTACTACAAGAATTATTGAATCAAAATAAACGCACACACGTCTGTTTTCGTTGTGGGTGGTATGATATGTTTCGCCATAACCGCGTAAAAAAGAGAAGGAAAAAACTACAAAAGAAAAGAAAAAAGCAATAGATAAAAAATAGATTGGACTTATATATTTTCTTTGAGAAGGAAACAACAAAGGAAGGTCACTTGTCGATTCATATGTTTATTTTTTTTCAAGTTTTTGCTGAAATACTACGTTTACATTTTCAATGAACAACAATATCGTGACAAATCAACAGCACAACAACAATACAAAGAGAGAGAGAGAAAGAGAGAAAAAAGTCCATATATTTCGAGAGAGAGGGTAAAAGTGGTCGTAGAAGGTAAATAATGTGTTCAAACTGTTAGTTTGATACTTTTGGTTTATTTTGGTTTATTGGTGGTAAAGACTGGAGTATTTTGGCTTCTTATCGATTTATGATGATCACGATGATTGTGCTGGTTGTTGTTTTTGACTATTTTGACTATATATGAATGTTTGCTTTTACATGCCTGTATATACATGTCTAAATATCCATCATGTGAACTTTTCTCTTCGAGTGCAAATACACACGCATCACTTTCAGCGAGAGAGTGGGCCTATTCTTTTAGTATTGGATGGAGTAAATAGCGTTACAGCAAAACAGCTACTCCTCCTGACTGACTGACTGGGCTAAAAATAGAAGTATGGATAAGAAAAAAATAGTACACTTTTAATGCGTACAGGGTAGTGCTACTTTTTTGGGGATATTATTTTTGGATACATTTATAGAATCATATCGAAAGAGGAGAAGAAAAAAAAGAAAGAGACTGGTAAAGTTGTTGACGGGAAAAAGCATAACCTCGTATCATAAAACAAAATAGAAAGAAAAAAAAGTACACAAGAACATGTAGGCTTACTACTTATCCTGTTGCCAAAAAAAGTACGAGGTTGAAGAAAAAGAAGGGAAAGCTTGTGCTGTAACTTTGGCTGCTTCTCTGGGTACAAATGTAGGAACGACTGGTTGGTCTATTACACACAGAGACAAACAAAGTTTGCTTGCAGAAGACATGCTTTTTGTTTACCGAGAAAATAGCAACTAACTTTTTTGTTCTCACGGAAAAAAGATAATAGACCATGGACAAAAATAAACATGAGCATGATGATGTTGCTTTTCCTTAAATAATGAAATAATGTGGGTATTTTTGGAGATGCAAATGTGTAATGGAGAGTACAAGAGGGAAGGATCCAAAGTAACATAATTTGAACATTGTGTAAATTTTATCCGGAGTCATGAAGTATAATATATAGCTCTACACATATTATGATAAAAATCGACATGACGTGTGTATGGGAGGTATTTTGGCGTTTTGTATAACAAAAGAAATCAAGTTTTTTTTTTATTCCACTGTGAGGACGAAGGCACGAGCACTCAATTTTTTATAGCTACTTTTTAAATTCATCCATCCTGCGCACATTGAATGGTATTTATTTATGTATCTTTTGAATTCATGTGAAGAATGAAAGGACATTGAGTGCTCTGCTGCCATACACTCTCAATTCTGCTTTCTGATGTGTCTGCTCTTGACGTATGTACATACCTCGCTTGACGATGCTTAGGGGAGTCTCTTCTTAAATACCTTGAAAACGAAGAGTAAAAGTAGAAAGTAGAAGAAAATATAAATGACGTGTTCTGGCTCTGACAAATCCATTGGAATGTGTACCTTCATTTAATGTATTGCACAATGATGCATAATCATGCGTATCGAAGTGTATAAGCTAGGATAAACATAAAGAGTTTCCTGCTCACTTCTTTGTAAACTTGACTGTTGAAGAAATAATGCTTGTTGTAGGGATGATTAAATATTCATGATGATGATGAGACGCTAACAGAGAATGTTTCCATTATGAAGCATGAAGGTGGATTCAAAATGGCCTAAAACATGACGTTGCAAAAAAAATGCTAAGTGTACATAATATGTCTTGGATGAAGAAGACAGTAAAAAGCTTTTCATGATCCTATTTCCTGTTCTACTCAAATTTCTTCAATGTGATGGCATGACAGACATGATAGTCGACTTTAAGGGGCAGTGTGCACTAATATCCGGATATAAAATCTATTCCTATAAAATATTGAATGAAAAGTAACAGTAACTGGAGTCATAAAACGCAAGTACTTAGTCTCCAGATCTAGCTTGCGGCTCTTACCATATCAACAACATTATCAGTTACATAAATTTGAACCAGAGGGATACGTATGATACATTCATGTACTAAAATAATAACTTTACATTAAAGTACTTTAGAACTCTTTGGTTGTTAAAACGTGTTGTAATTTTTATTTTGCAACTCAAGTTCTCAGCTTAGTTATTATAGGACTAGAAATGTGTTCACGCGTCACACTTGTAAGTTTTACGTAAGATAACATATATATGAAACGTGGTATTGTGTTGAATAAATAAAAATTATGAGTAACTTACAAATACATAGCACAAAATATACCTATATAAATACATGAGTTTATATAAATTTGCGTGTAATACTAAAAGAAGCCATTCTTTTAATGGACACGGAATCTCAAGGGGGTTAGGGTAGACAATATTTCGGGGGTAATCAAAAAGTAAGCTGTGTTGGAATGAATTCTTTGTCACTTTGAGGATATTTTTATTTTTTCCTGCTTCCCTTAGTTGATACTTTTCTTCTGCTCTCCTCGTACTTTAGCTGTTGCTTTAGAAATAGAGCATTTTTCAGATGATTTTGTATGGAAGAAAATTGCTCATGAGATTTCGCCATAGATTTCACAGCTCTAAAAGTACAAAAATAGTAAATAATCGTTAAATGTTGAACGTAAAAAAGAGAGAAAAATAGGTGATATTTTATCAACTCTGCTTCAGGGATGGTGACTGGAGGGTGGAGTTGACCATTCATCTTTTTATGCATGAAAAATGCATGGAATCGGAAACAAATAATAGCAAGTTCCACCCCCTCCTTGAAACAAAATTCGTAAAATATGTACATAGTGTTCACATTTTCACCCCTTGAATTAAAAAAACTCACCCTATGCTATAATCACAGTCGTAACAAGTACCCTGGAGTAGCCTGTACTGCGCACCAAAATCCACTTTCTGCTTGATCATATTCGGCACTTCTTTCCTCACGTGCTCCTAGAAATTCAAATCAACAGTAATATAGTTAGTTACCCATGAATCGAAGTAGTATCATTTATGCAGATTTACCATTCCATGGTAACAGGCTGAAACTTTATTCCCAAAGAACATCTTACCTGCAAACAGTATAATGCTAGAGATGGCTCGTTTCCCATAATGTACAGATTTTCTGATAACCTGCCAACAGCTAAGAAAATTACAAAAAACAGGCAATAAGTTAATTTGTAATTATATAAATAAGTTGCATGCGTTCTCAGAAACTGCAAAGTGTTCAATGCACGGACTCAATCTCAATGTACTCGAATGACTACACCGTGGCATTCAAAGGGTATCCATGGTTGACATTTGACAGTTAAAATTATGATAATACCTTTTCGACATTTCTCATCAGTTTCTGATGGAACCAACGCAGCATTGCCAACAGCTGATATAGTCGTCGTAGCAGCTGACGAGCATGACGACCCGCTACCTAAAGAAGGATTTCTTGGCAGTGGAAAATGGCTCATAATTGCTACTGTTTGTTATTTGAAAATTAATGATTGACAATCAGTAGTACTACGCAAGGCAACAGTTGCATTGCTCGAAAAGATTGTCAAAACGAACAGCAGTGAACAAGTTTCTTAATAGCTGCACCAAAATATTATGGTTGGACTGCTATCTATGCTTCTGCCTCTTCACAAGTTTTGTTGTTGCTCGCAACAAGATTGGCGCTCGACTGTGTTCGGCTCAGTTTTCGATGGCGTAACTACGGGCAACCTTTGCTCACGTCAATGCTCTGCTGCAGTATGGCTCTCCATTCACCAACCGCCACCACCACACACGACACCATAAAAAGCCAAGCGAGTGAACAAAGTAAAAAGTTCTTTCAGTGCTTCTGCTCAGCTTTCTCCCTACGTCCTAACTCAACACAGAGAAAGCAAGCAGTATACATGCACACACGGCGTACGACGACACCACAAGAGTCGAAGGACATGTAAACTTTTCCCCTTTTTTACACTCACGATCAGTCTTGGAAATGACGTCGTCATGATCCTTACCCCCAGAAAATCTCTCTGCGTTTTAAAACAGCCTTTTCTACTGAAACATCCCGAATTCATTCCATTCACCAATTTTTCATGTGTGTTTCGTACACCCCCACCCTATTCCTAAGGAGATTGGTAAACTATGTAGTAGTAAATTAGGTTCAATGAATGCTATAATTACGTTTATTCCCCCCGCACTCGATCCCGTTCAGAGATACGTCATTCGTATAGGTACATGTCAAGTCGTACATGGAAGGTCTTATCATTTTTAATAGCTCCGCTTTCTCCGAGTTATTATTATAGGTCAGGCGCTTGATATCAAAAGAGAAAATCGTAAAATTCCGGAAATAATGTTGTTTTCTCTACTTTACTGTTCCATCCCAAAACTTTACTGTTTTATTTTTTTCTTCCGTTCTCTCTCTCTCTCTTTTGCCGAAAATAGTCTTCAGCATAATTTGCATACATATGGGTGCTAATGATAGCCTTCTTCATGTATCGTCGTCGTTGTTCATGTGATCATGATCATCGTCGTGGCCGTTGTTATTTTGGAACTGTTTGCCGTAAGCTGTGTAATACTTACATACATGTTGGCTGCTGAATCGCTTAAAATAAAATATAGAACGGCAGAATAAAAAATTACTTGACTGCTCCAAACGTCCGCCTTCCCTCCCTCAAGGAAAGTCGTAAATTTTCAAGATTGCTCCTATAAAAAGGGTACACCTCCGTCGTTAATTTTTAACGGGCCACCTTATGGCCGCCCACCCACGACAGGTGTAATGATCACCTCGGTTATGTTCTGTAGTCCTCACTGCATATATTACAATTACACACCACGCCTTGCACACTATACGCTGACATGTATCAGCACCCCAAAGTGGAAGAAATTCCTCCCATGGTTGTTGGTGTAGGCTTCAGGGAATATTAAATAAACGGGCATTTGTCATGAAAGTCTTGTTTCAGACCTATCCAGGAATCTTTTTTCTTTTTAATAATGTGTACGAGCGCGTCTACTTGTTAAAAGAAAATCTTGAAAGCAAGATAATACCATGAAATAATAATAAAAAATACCTAAATTTGTTTCTCTTCCTGCCGCCACGGAAGTCAAAATTTGGAATTAGAAAGAGACCAAGAAATAACGTATATGTGTCTCTTATTTTTTGTTTGCAGGATTCCATTTTGTAACCGTATAATTTCGAACTGAGGAATAAATCACAACATTATTTTTGCCTAATGTATCATGTTTATATTAAACAAGATTTTCCAAAAATATACAAGGATCGAAGACTGTAAGCAGTCTGTACCGTGATTCATAACGATTTGTGTAGGAGGAAGGGGAGGAGTAGTGTATGAATTAGACTGTAGGTTGTATGTGCCTTTAGAGGACAGTCATCTCGTTTGTCACCCACCTCTCTCATTTGGGTTATTTTTAGAAACAAACTCCAGGAAAAAAAAATTCGAAATAAAGAGTCTTGTTCAAAGTCCCACGCAATGAAAATTAGTCTTACTTACGGTCGTCTCCAGTTCTGCAACCTTTCTTTTATTAATAAGTATAGTAATTTCAAAATCGAGCCCTGTTAATGTTTGTATTTAATCGGTTTTGTTGACAGAATGCCCTCCAGCGGATGATGGAATGGAAAGATTTGCATGTCCTTCTGCTGATCACCTCGGCAGATACCGTTGTGTGGATGACCATGTCCTCTGTGACGGTTTTATCGACTGTCCTGGAAAGGAAGATGAAGATATGCAAGCATGCATGTTTTACAAAACTGTAAGTGAAAACATAGTGTATTTACGATCATAAATTTTTATTATTGGAGCATTCACAATTATTTGGGCCTGGATTCATGTGAAATTTTAAAGGATAAAAAATATATTCCCTGTAGTAAATTTCATTGTTTTTTTTTTTTTAATTTCAGACAAAAGCCCATTTGGATGTGCTGGCAGACGCGTTGCTGAGATGGGCTCGAGGAAAACGCTAAATTGATTGAATTACACATAGACCAGTATTTTCCCACTCACACAATTACAAGACATAAAATGGCAGATAATAAGGATTGCACTGCAGATCAAATTCAACCATTTTGAACAAGGGAAGCCTAATAACTGATACCAAGGAATTACTGACTTTAAAAAAGAATCTTTTGATGATGATAATGACATTTACGTATATCCGAGAATAAAATATGATATCAATAATTTAATAAAAATTAAATCGATAAGTTAAAGTAGGTGGTGGTGCATAAAAAACTGCGATGAGATGATTCTAATGCAGGTATATAGGTATCTTTCTTGTGTAATTTTAAATGTAGGTTATATTAACTAATATTATCATAAACTTTAGGCGTAATAGGTACAAGGACATTTTAGTTCTGTAAACAGTTTGATGTGTTGTTATATATGATGATGCATACAGGATCAATTGTGATGATACATGTACATACATACATACTTGTAGGTTTTCAGACAATGCACTACAAAGTTGCCAGTGATTTTACTTTTTCCAGATTCAATACTTTACCATACTTTTTATGGTGATGTAGGTATATAGAGGCCATTTATAGAGTATTTCAAAACGTAATTTAAAATAATAACTGACTGTATATTCTATTCTAACCTTTAAATTATTATTAAATATTATTCAAAACTTGAATTGATATACATATACTCAAGTTTTTTTGTTAAAGATGATATTAGTACTATAGACTACAAAAATATACTGCTAAGGTTAACCTTATTGAGGTTTAGAAAATATATTATTAACTGTTCTCTAGATTGTGCAACTACTGATGATAATCTTGAAACTACACGGATGACGCTTTCATTCCAAACAAAAAAATATTCACTGATATTTTAAAATAGTGTTGTTATATAGTAAAGTAGACAGTTACATGCATACTACACATATATTATATTATAGAATGTATGTATCTTTAGTTAAATATTACAGTATACTTTCTACAATCATTATTAGAATGCTTGTTTGTATAACAACACGTACACAAAACTTGATTAAATCCTTTGTTAATTTCTGTCTAATTTCTTCAAAACATCAACAATTACATATTATATTATAGCCAAAACCATGGAAACACAAACGTTCATTAATATTCGACTCGGGTGCTGGGAAAAGGGCTCTTTGTAAAAAAAAACATGTATGATATATTACTGCGAGGGATAACGTGTGTTTGTAATTTGCCAAACATTATTGTAAATCTTAGAAAAAATCTTCTTTGTTCCAAAAATTGGTTGCCCGCTTCCGGTGCATAGATCAGGGACTTTTTATAAATTGTATGTATCTATATACTTGGTAAAAGCAATTTAGATATTTTACGCATATTATATGGTGTAGCGTGATATATAGATTAGTATACAGTTGACAAAATACAAGTTTATGGACGTTTGTAGCAACAAAAGATTTCTTAACTCAAGTCCTTTGCATAAAAAAATATACATTATGCTACTTGATTTAAGATTACATGGTCCATGTAGGTATATATAAAGTTAAGGTAGAGTTTTTGAAACTATATGTACTTCTTATAAATACAACTTCTGAATACCCTGAAATGATGACAACAATTACACAGTACACGCTTATATAATCAAATGCACCATTAAATTGAAAACACCAAGTTTTATTGATTGGACCCATATTAATACCAGCACTTTAAAATGCACACACAATTTACGATATAGCACAAACTGCGGCACAATTAATTTTAAAACAATCTTTATATCTAAAAAAACAACATATTATTATTAATAATATTTTATAATCTAGCATCGTGCACAAGTAGAGCGGTTTCAGTTGATGACATTTGAGCACAATCGGAATTCTTACTTTTCATTGTAAACCTTTTAATCTGTAGAATGAGGGCTAAGAATTCCAGAATTTGTGATTAAAATTCGAGGATAGAACAAGTATCTTGTTGTGTAGAAATAAAGCTGCATAATAAAAGAACTTGTTCTACCCTTCTTATAGCTGGCATATATGTCACGTTTTTAACAATGTGCTATACCTTTCTCATCAAAGTTATATAAGTTTCAACACAAGGAGAAAATAGTGAGAGTTGAAGCCAAAATACAAACTGAAACTTCACTACAAACAATCTGATCACTGTTAAAAATGTTGATTACATTTACTTATACTGAACGTACACCTTCTCTGCATCAATCCTTCCACTTGACTTTTACAAATATAGAGAGTAGGAATGCACAAATACTAAAAATGTATTTTAAATTTGAAATATAAGACACGATTGCGTTTGATCAGTAGCGTACAACTTTACGAGGACTGTTATTATAAAGAATACATATAGATTAAGGGCCGTAAGTGTGTAACTGGTTACAAATGAGAAGTGATTGCATACTATTTTATGTCAAGTTATATATTTTGGGAAAAATCATCATAATTAATTAATGCTTTCTACATATAAATGTATTTGAATCGTTCGGGGAAAATATACCGCAGCGCAGGGATGTTAATTTAAAAAAAAAAGAAGATGATAGTTTAATCATTTAGGAAGAATAGTATGTTGTGGTAACTTTAAGTGGAAATTGCTGAAAATGTCGAGTTAGAGTATAAGATTTAATCATATTGTTAGGTATAGTTACGTAAGTCATAAGATGTAGAATGTGGTACTGCTGAATCAACTAAATGAAACCACGTTTATTGGGGGCTTGTATAGAAAGGCGTTTTATCTGTTATTCCTGCAAATAGTTAAAATAGTTTATAAATTTTATTGGTGCGCCTATATATTGTTAAATTTGCCTATGATTATCATTACTGAAGGGAAGCTTGAATCTTAAGTAGTTTTAAATAACGGCTGGCATATGACATATCCTGAGTTTCCAAATATTCTTTCAAACAAATCGTCAAATATAAATGTGGTAATAAAAATAGATTCTTAAAAATCGTTATTATTATTATTATTGCATTAGATAATTTGTTGGAAGTAAATATATTATGCATAAGCAAAGTACTATGTTAAGATTTCATCGTATCGTGATAACTATCATATATACAATATGCTATCCAGCATCTTGCGAATGTCATAGATATATATTCAACAATTACTTCTAATCCAATGATCTCACCATCATCATATAATGAGGTTGACGTATAGGCAGTGACGATGGTAAATGGATATTTTGCTCTTATTTTTCTACATACATACCACCCTTTTTAACTTTAATTACAAAACTTGTTCATGGTAAATTGAAGCATATAGAATGTGTGTTTGTTAAAAAAATATATATTTAATGAGCAAATGCCCTTCATTAATTACCATTTACATATTATTACTTTCTCGTTGTAACTGTTGTATTATTATTCACTTGACTCATTTAATCAGAGAAATCCTCTTACAAAACATGGAAAACATCAATCAATCAAATCAATCAACAGACTGAGAAATTCTACTTGTTATAAAATGATACGATATTATTATTATTATTATTATTACGAGTGCTGCTGACCGATAAAAGATGAAAGTTTTTATTATTCTGGTGGACGAATACTTATATAAGGAACTATTTATGTACATACATACATACGACGTATAGAGAATACAACTACAACTGCGATTTATTAAACTCCAAAAGCATGTTTTTAGGGAAAATAAATTTTAGTTACGAGTTCGTACATATGGTTTGCATAATATTTACTATTGAAAAATTCCATTCACCCATCTTCCAAAAAATTATTTACAATTTGATTTCTACATGCAATTTGTTAACGGGATAACTATAAAATGGTGCTGAAAATTGAACTGCAAATGCAACCTTAGTTGACTACATTTAAAATTATAAACTACACAAGTAGTAGTTTTTATGAGGGAAAATATACCTACAAAGAATTTTATACAGACTTGAAACGATTCCTATTTAAAAATCAATATATAGGTAAATGTATTAATGACATAGAGATAAGAAGTGAATTGAGATTGAAATTTAAAAAAAAATAAATCACATTTTTGGCGTTTAGTTTTAAAACGGGTTGGTTACTTACGGGTATTATTTTCAGTTACTTCTTCGTCTGAAAAGAAAATGTACGACTATTCATTTATAATTGGCAGTTTTCTTACGCTCACTTTATACTCATTATTATGAAAGAAACAAAACCTATTTTTAAATTCTGTTGATTGATTGACGAGATTGATTAACTTTTGCTTGGCGTGCTGAGTGAATGAAAACCTTATACTTGTGTAAAAAAAAAGCATGACTACAGTAAATACACATATATATGCCATAATAAATAGACAGTTTAATTCTATCAGTTATGATAGGCATGCTTTGAGAACATAATAAGGTACTTACTATAGGATTAAAAGTTTAATTGGTAGTCATCTTCGAAAAAATATTTAGTAAAGGTATTTACATTAGATAAAGTTAGATCAAGCCAGTTAAAACTCATATTGAGAAAAGGAAACTCATTGTGATTGAAGTTCTTAAACAAGAAGAAATAAAAGATACATAAATATAAGCTAAAACTTATGGTAAATTTAGATGTATATGCCGAGAGACAAAAAACAGGAAGTATAGTTGTAAGTTTAGCCACATCTTTATAAAAGAAAACTATATTAAAGTAATTTAAAATGACTAAAAGTAATCATCTTATATTTATGTTAAGATATATAAGTAACTGTAGTTACCAATGGTATAGTTACAATAGATTATATTATAAGTTTTTATCATAGTATTAAATTCCGACTATCACTATTATCAATTGTGTTTATGTAGGTACTCTATATTGAGATATAAATTTCGTTTACTAAATAAAGCTTTCCCAACAAATATTTTATCTTATATTAGGAACTTTTCTCGTTTCTAAATGTCTTGGCAGTTTATTTACCAAAAACTCCCTAGATATATGCACTATACCCAGTCTCAAAATCTCAATCGTATTTGCAATACATGGATGTATGAAGCGCATTTCACTGCACCACCACCTGTTTATTCCAATCCAATGTTAATATATCTAGTCTTTCGCCACATTCTCACACACAAATTAAGTCGATAACTATATTACAAGTTTGTGTTATGTAAAAGTATTTATTTAATATTTATGGATAAGGTTTCTAAATACATAGCTCATCGTTCATAACAAATGATAGTTTCATATTTACATAATTCTTTGGCAATTATTAGATTATATTTAAAAAATGGAGCCTCCCCTCCTCTCACACAATCTTCACAATTACAGAAGACGACTCTGTTTATGTGTCCCACATGTGTCCCTAATTTATTTTAAATAGGTTAAAACAGTAATTCACTCAACATAGGAACTAAAGTTGAAAGTTATGCGACTTATAAACTTTAACTTCATGTTAGCAAATTATGGTACACCGACGATTACATAAACTACATACTATTTAATAAAATATGTGATCATTTTTGTTGGAATAATTATTTAGTCAAGAAATTGGAAATTAAAAGAATATGAATGGGTTACTTGAAAACGTCAAAACTTTTTGAACAAAGCTCTATTTTCTAAATAAAAAGGGGTAAAGTACTTTTACTGAAAAACTTGTTTCTATGATTTATATAGCAGGGAACAGTATCAAATTCTGTTTCGGTTTTTTTAGTGCGTGATTTGAAATTATCTGTAATTTTGTAACCACAAAAATAAAAAACTAATTGTTGAATTTTTATCTTATTAAAAGGTACTAAGTATTCAAATGAAGATGATTCATTTCAACAAGACATATCATACATGACGATGTTGATACTAATTCTTTATAATGATAATTGTACGTACTTTTAAGATTAATTATGTTACAAGAGTATTTATGGTAATAATCACTGTTGTATTTTAATATTAATTAAAATGCTCTTGCTAGATTATTCTGTCATTAGAATCAAATGGGTTGAGTTTAGTTATCACAGTAACAGGTTTTGATTGATTTGCAACTTTACGTTTCAAGTTAGTCAATGTGCAAAGTTGGGTTAACTTTGTTGTGATGATTCTATCAGTTTCTGTTTTTCTGTAAACATCACGTTTACGGTCGAAACAAAATGAGACCGAATACTTTTTAAATTATATAGTGTGTAAAATAGATGATTAGTAGATATTAGATACACACTCGCTGTTAGAGTTTTATTAGAGCTATTTTTAGAAATGCTATAGTTAAATCGATATAAAACTACCAATGTTGAATTACCATTATTATTATTATAAATTAGTGCTAGTGTGTGAGTGTATAGATAGACCATTGTATTGTATTCCATTTGAAAAATGCATATTTAAATTGTGAATAAAGAGATAATGTTGTACCGTAACTAAAAATTAATAAATTACTACTCGATAAGTAGATATGCTGCTGATTAGGAAATCGTCTATATTACTTGTATATCTACAATAAAAAAAGAATTTAAATAATAATTCGTTCTTTTTGTCTTGCATTGCTTTCACCTATCTAAAAGTTTAATGCATCTTTCCATCATTTATCACATCATATGATTCATAGTTCAAAAGAAAACCATGCCTGATTGTCTCATTGACTACAATAAGTATTTTTGCTCATACGCATCAAACATAATTAATTATTTCAAGCTGAAAAAGCGTTTGTCAATTAAATCCTGGATTTAGGGTTATATGCATATTATACGATATCTATGAGGATATTTATTTACTAGTATCAAAGATGGAATTTTAGAATCATCGTTATATTTATTGGTTCCCTTGTTGGAAATTAGAAAGAGACATTGAAAGTGATAAAAACAAAAACATTTTCATAGGTTGTACGAAGGAAAGTTTAAAGATTGTTACAAGAAGATTCTGGACAAACTCAGTTTAGAAAGTCTCTACCTCTGGAGCCTGCATTTCTTTGGCTAATTCCTTTCCGGAAATATCACTCCAGAACTTTATCCGATCGGTGAATTTTTGTGGAGGTGGGTTTTGAAGTTCTGTGACTGGTCCTAGTTTGTACCAATTAGAAACGTCACCTGCTTCGTTTTTCTTCCATTCCTTTCCTTCTCCCCATGTTTTTGTTGGTTTTCTGTAAGTAAAATGTCAATGATATAAAATTCCCGCTTTCAAATAGTTTGGTAATTTTAATTTAAAATTGATTAATCACCCAGTTTCTATGAAGCTGGCGAAATTTTTCACTAATCCATGGGACAGCTCATACCTGGAAGGAATAAAGAAAAAAGGATATTTGAAACCTAAACAAAAATCTCTATAAAACTTAAGTTGAACCCTAAGTTGCCTCTCTTGGTTCACATAAATGATCAAAGAGCGATTTGTGAGTAATTAGAGAAGCAATAAGGTATAATATACTTTCACAAATATTGGATGCGCAAATCACGGTCCTAACAATGTTTGTATGTATGAGTAGCCATTTGCGAATCCAATATTTATGCATGATGATCTTAGACACGTACTCTTTGCTGTTACTGTCCTTGGTGATTTCAGGAAACGAATTTCCTTTGTTATCCACGTTGACTTTGAACAAGTATTGGACATCATCCAAATGAGCCATACCATAAGTTTCATGATCGACTCCCATAAACTGAAGTAGGGAATATGCAGGCTTGTGTGAAAAATAGTAGAGGTAGACAGGAGCAGCTTTTGAATAGAGTTTTGCAGCAACAACGGCGGGGAAACCTAAGTATCAGTTTTCGAGAATGCTTTTTAGTATCTTCTTGATGAAAAGAAAATTATCAAATCTTCAAGTCATTCATTACCTGTGTATCTGTCCATGAAAGTGTATGACAGGTTCATGAATGAATCCTTATTGATTGCTTTATCACCAAAGTAGAACTGGCGAACTTTTGATGATACTATGTCCTAGATAATCATTTGATCTGATTAATCAGATTAGCGGTTATTTTTTTAATTGTAAAATTAAATAATTACCAGAATTACCTTATCAGCAGCGGTATCATGATAAAGAAACAGAAGCGGAGCGATTTCGTCCCATTGTTTGTCCAGCTTTTCCATGAGAGCGGGTTCTTTCAAGAATGCTGCGGATACGGGTGTGATTCCGTCGAATTCGTTTGCTCCAATGATGAGAGGAACTTTGTTCACAATCTTGCCTTCCGCCAACAGCTTATATGGGTGCTCTGGAAGAACGAGGTCTTCTTCAGTTTGTCCTTCGGTCTTTGTGTCCACAGTTGGTCCAAAATATGGCTTACCAAGAATATCTTCAGCATTAATGTTATCTAAACTATTGGGGCAATAAAAGGAGGATTTTAACTTGTTGTTATTTATCCTAAATGAATCAGAGAATAACGGAGTTTAACCGCTGAAAAATTAAGCTGATAGGTTATTTTTGTTTTTCTTTACTCTACTCTTGTCAACTTTTCCAGAATTTCTTTCGCATCCTTTTCCTTAAGACAGGAAACAAGGGCTGATGAAGATTCCGTTGGACAACCCACTTCTTTTCCTGCTTTCTTTGCCTGTTTCACAGGATTACGTATGGTTGAGAAGCGACTTAGAGGGGTGCCACCTTGTTGGGGGATTAAGTAATTCATCTTTTAAATTTTTTGAAAGCTTCATAAGAATACATTATAAACTTTATTTCACGATTGATGCAATCTCACCCATGGAAATGACGCCATTGATGAGACCTTTACTCTGTGGGGACAGCGTGTGTATCTTAACATTTCAAAAAATAAAAAAATAAAATTATTGCTTTTTCCAAAAAAATATTTCTTACTTTATTTTATTTTAAATGTAATCTTAAATAATACCATCGCATTAGATCCACCTGTAACTGAACCCATAACCGTCACACGCGATTTATCACCTCCAAAATTTTCAATGTTTTGTTTGATCCATTTGAGAGCTTGAACTTTATCACAAAATATTATAAATTATAGCAATGCACCCGGATATTAACATGTAAATGATTTTTTCCAATTTTTTTCTTGAAGCATATACTTATGTATGTTTTACCTTGATCCCTTAGGCCCTGGTTGCCTGACGCATACCTTTGAAATAAAATAAAATACTTGATTAGTTGACATTGTCATTATGGTAATGGTAATAAAAGTCATTGTGCATTACATGTCGCCAGTGTTTAAGAATCCGAAGATACCCTGTCTTGTATTTGGCACTACGAGAATAACATCCTCATCCATCCAATATTTAGGAGACTTTTACAGAATAGAGAAGATTAAAAAACAGCTTAATTTTGTAGCAGCTTGCAAATTTCTATATTTTCTCCTTGAACTTACATAATCTTCGCTGTTGCCAAAGTCATTGAGACCAGGGTACAGGTAGACGACGACTGGGAGGAGGACTTTGTCTTCACCTTCCTTTGGAAGTCTTGGAGTGAAGACATTCAAGTTCAGGCCTATTGTAAATTAATTTGATATTAATGATGTGCTTAAAACAACTGACTAAAAGGTTTGAAGCGCAAATATGTTTGTATGCAATTACAATCCTCTTGTCCAACGACCGTCTTTTTAAATGGTTCATATTGAATGCAAGCTGGCGCTGGCTGTGTGGCATCCTTGACACCTTCCCAGTTGTCAGGAACTTCTGGGGCTTGGAATCTCTCTGGGGCTTTGCCGTAGGGAATTCCTCTGAAAGAATAATACATGCGCCCATCTCTGGACTCGTCCATGGAACCTTTAACTTTCCCAAAGTGTGTATCTGCTTCTGGCCCTGACTCCTGTCCGTAGACAAGAGCGAAGGTAACTACCGCAATAACAATAAACTTCATGATGAACAGATCACTAGAGAAAAGAGATCAGTCCAAAGGACAAAGCGAGAGTGTTTCGAAAACCCAGTGACTGCTTTTATATATGACGTTTTTAGCTAGCATTGAGCATGCATTATGATAAAACCGGCAGGTACATACCTGGACGAGGTCATTTATAAAACAAATAAGTATCACACCACCACCATAGCAAGATGATTCCAGAAGATAGTTTTTATTCTTAGCATTATTATAAATATAGCATCGTCTATCGAACCATTATTAGTACAATTAAATTTTACTTGCTCCAGGCATTTCTTTGATGAAAAGGTATTTAATGACCTTCTCGTGATATTGAGCTTGGAAAAGCTAAAAGCTTCCCTCTTTCCAATCATTTATCAGTTGTCCCTGTACCTGTCAGTTTTCATGCAACTCCTTATATTCTTCTCCAGTCCCGGTCCAGCATGGATACAGAGAAATAAATCATCATTGTTCGCTACGTTCAGATTTGCAGCATCATCACCACCACCCCCCGTTTATACTGTAATTAAAATGCAACAATGTTTTTTGCACCAAACAAAGTCATCTACCATCGGAATGAGCACTGATTTTCTCTTGACTCAGAACTTGACAGCTTTTAAATAATTTTGCGCTTAGATGCTTTTGATATCTGCGCAGTCATTGTCAATATGTTTGCAATTTGCATACAATTTACCATATACTCAAGATACTAAACTTTTTGCATTGCACGTTCAATAATGGACGTGGACATGCAAGAGAAGATTTTTTTCCAAGTAAAGACCACCTGCAAATCTTTATTTTTTTTGATTCTATTTTGTGATTGGTTTTAATGTTGCATTGTCCAGAGTCCAGAGAGCAAGCCGAATAAATTTTGGATATTGCAAATTACAACATGATGAGAAATACTTCTGGACTCTGCCTCTGTCACTGTCGTTTACAAATATGGGCATATGCATATACAGTGGCTATATTATATGATTTTTTAAAAAATCTATGAACTATTCAAATGGCTGAAAAACTATATTCCTTATGTAATTTATTTCCCGCACGGGTTCAATGCAAATCCATGTTTTTTGCAAAAATATAGTTGCTGCATGGTGCATTCATAATTGCCAAAAAGCAAAAAACCGGTTATGAACGTTATGAATAGTGACTGGATACACGACACTTGATATTTGAACTCGAATTGAAATACAAAAATGTTTGTTGCG
>JAQIXW010001913.1:0-17269 GCA_034700685.1 Willowsia buskii | reverse complement strand
ATCATTAATAAGCAGAGAGAACATAATATTTGAAATTGAAGACCCTTGGGGCACCCCAAGAACAGTGTTTTTGGCTGAAGAATTCGCTCCATTTAATGAAACATATTGTGATCTATCATTCAACAGAGAATTTAACACATCAGTTTCAATGTGAAGGAGCCACCACACCATCTTTTTTTCATATACTTCTTAAGGTAAGAAAACACAATATTTTTAGCAACACAAGTTATCTACACAAATTTCTTGAAAAAGCAGTCCGAAGCAATTATTTGAAGAGTTTCATTTTATGGAGCATATAAATTTCAATTTCATCATGCATATCACTTATTCATGGTTGGTAATATTATTCACAATTCTACGTACGCACTTTTAAGTAGCATTAACGTTAACAAACCCTATAAATTTGAGACGATTTCGTTGGATTAAACGAATAAAAATAATTTTGTATATTTGGAAAGAATTCGTTGTTTATAATGCACACAACACAGGATTGTTTTTATAAAAAGTAGAAGAGTCACTTTGATTTTTACTCCTTCTTCTTCTTGAAACCTCTTAAACGTGCTTATGCATTGATAGCATAATACTTATTGTGTGCTAAAAGTCTAAACACATGACAGTATTTTTTATGATGATGCATAATACATAAACTAGAAATTATATCCAGGAATTGAATAAAGAACGTGTCAGTTTGAAACTTGGAACTAGGTGCCAACGAATTTGTTCGTAGGCGTGGGCGTAAAAGCGCTGGTTGTCTGGTTGATGTTTAACACATGCTTGTCAGGAGCATACAACCCGAAGTAAAGAAGTATGTACATATCTTAAATCACTGTCTGTTCTCTCGTCACAGATTCCCGATTTTTTGTTCATCGGTAGTTTTTTGTGCGTTTTTCTATAAAAAATTCTATTTACGCTTGTAAACATCGCATTTCATCTGATCTGCATTGCTTTGGACGTAATAAAGACCGTAATGCAGCATTTCGTTTAGTATGGATCTTACGTATTTTACGTTACCTATTTATATTTTAGAGTACACATCAACTTTTGAAAATCATTGCTGTAAAACAACAGGATAGGCTAAAACGCTTGGAGGTCGATTGATGCTCACTGACTGTGTATCAAACTTGGAGTAGATTACTCACGATCGAGTGGTAGTGACGAGCCTACCATTTTAGTGAGGTCGTAGTTTAATGTTGTTGATTATTTGCTAAAAGTTAGAAAGGTAGGTGATACGCGGCGTCCTCATGTACAAAAAATAGTTGTTTGTTATATTCATTTTACTACATAATATAAAAGCAATCAATAGATAATCAGATAAAACAAAATAAATCCAAATGAATTTTAAGTTACTCTGCACTTCATTAAATACATTTTCCGCATAAATTTTACAACATTAGCGTCTTGCATGCACCATTAATAGTGAGTTAGTATTTGTGTGGCAAAGATTTTGAAGAAAGAGATGCATATTTATTGTTCCCAAATGATTTAATTAGCAAATATTCAGGTGTCATTTCATTGTATTTGGCAACAATGTAATGACACAGAAATACGTTGAGACTCAGAGTGACACATGATTTCAACTAAAAGGATACAGTAACAATAAGTTTCACATATAATAATTTTTCACTGAAACTGGTGCCAGTGACATTCGTTGCATACGTATATTGTTCATCTTAATTTGACCATTCATTGCCTCGCTTATCATATTTTAATACCAATCAACAATGGCAAACCGTAAGTCATTATACTGAGAAATGTCTGTCGTGTGTGGTTGAATATTGATTAAATTTTTGTAGTGGGGATTATAATAATAATAATAACTTAATTAATAGAGTAAGTTTAGTATAGCTGTTTGTATCTAATAATTTAATCTGTCCCATTTTTTGTTGGAACTCGTCCATGTATGTACCTTTGTAAATTCAAAGAATTAAGCACGTGTTTAAGCTCGTCTCTTGTACTTTCAGGTCCTATTCCTAATACAGACAGTGAAGACGAAACCTTCGCAATGACGGAAGTTATGCCAAAAGAAGAAAATGAGGTCAGTCAAGTTTTATTGAGCCACACGTTTGCGATGAATTAACAACGAATTGACATTAATTACGCATGCTTAAACATCATTAAGTTAAATACCTACATTCATTTTTGTGTTTCATTTTATTCAAACAACCCAAATATGTAGCTGCAATTTTGGCATCAAGCAGCTGTGTATTAATAATTATTGACTTTGATAAACACGTGAAACCAGGTCTAATAACAACCAACATTGAATTATTTAACAAATTACAATGTACTAAGCTTTATTTCGGTATTATTTAAATTCAATATTGGGGCAATGTGCGACCAAGATTGAAATTTTTATATGATTTGGGCATGAAACTAAAGATAAATTATTTCACTAATATCAAATTGTAAATAGTTAAAAGTTCTAAATTAAATACAGAACGACGCATCATGACTCATTCTATTATTGTTGATGTGTGTAGGGCAAAGGGCAGCGTCCGCAGTCAGCCATGAATATAAACAGATATGCGACAAAGAAGACAATAGCTCAAGGTGCAGTCACTTTACTCAAAAATGTTTCCATTTTATGTTTTTATATGTAATTTAATTGTAATTGATTTTTATATGGTTTGCTCAGGAATGCTTGATATAGCTTTGCTGACTGCCAATGCATCTCAACTAAAGTATGTTCTACAAGTGGGGAAAGAGCGACATCCGTTTTACAGTCTAATGATTACACTCATTTCAGTATCTATTGTATTGCAGGTATGTAATGTACGAACTTTACCTAATTAAGTGACCTTCATTACGAAATCTCCTTAAACTTAAGTTTTAGTTGTTTCACGCTTCATATGCATGCAGGCTACTACTATTTATTATGAGCACTGACTTTATGCAGGGACGCAATATCAGCACTTTAGTTTCTTCAACATCCAAATAACTGTCTTCTATACAATCCAATATGCACACCATTGCACTTCCTCTATTGCCTTGCATGTGTCAGAAGCTTTAACAATGGATACTCATATAGCTCGACAAAGACACTATCACTATAATATACTGATTTGATCAGTGAAAAAGAATTGCCAAAGGGCAAAGTAAAGTGTGGGCTTTTATCAAAATATTAAAGGTGAAAGTATCCGGTAAGCTTGTTGAATTTTTGTGTGCTCAGGTATTGTCTGGAATCCTTTCTCTCTCGCTGAACTTACTACGCGACTGCCGACTACATCTTCCTGATTTTCTGGATTCTGCCAATTTTATGAATAACATTCATGTTTCAATATCATTTATAGTCGTAGTTGTGAATGTGCTCATTTCTGCATTTGATCCAACAGTTGTTCTTACTAGCTCACTCTCTTCTTAATTCTCAATTTTTTTTATACCATGCTGCTGTTGTGCTGTGCGAGGTTTCATTGTAAACAAAACAGAGATCTACTTAAACCTAAAGCTTTGGAACAGGGATAAATCAACCATTGTTGTGTAGCATAGCATGGAATTGTGTTTTTATGAAGCCGGCATCTTAGAATGAATATCCATAGTGCATGTCTATATGATTTAACAAATCAGGGTAATCTATTTTGATTTAAATTGATTTACTGAGCTTGATCGGGATTAATAGCAACACAAGCAAGAAAATGACAAAGGAAACTTAGCTGAATTCAATATTGATCGATTTAATTAGGGCATTTATGCTTAGATGATAAATAACATAACAAATTCAAGATTCAAACATGTCCATTTTTAGTTTAAGAACGGAAAAATGTAAGAGAATAGGAGGAGATCATATAACCTTGCTCATCATATGTGTATGTATATCATGTAGGTTACTGTCGGAATATGCTTCCTGTTCATCGGCTCGTTGAACATCAATAAGCCCAAATCACAAAGAATCGCAGAGATCCTCAACAACCTTATAACTATTCAAGTCTTCATTATAACAGTAATTAATGTGGTAATCTCGTCGTTTGGAATAGAACATATAGTTTTGGAAGAGGAAAGGTATTTACGAGCTGAACACACAAAAAGACTTTCTCAAGGAATCGTAAGGAGAGAAACACCCATGTCTGCAGATTCCGGTCAGTTTCAACCTTTGTTTCCGCTGAACAAAACAGCGGCAAGCGGAAGAGTTAGATTTGATGAACGAGATATTTAAGTGATTCGACTACAACTGTTGAAAATTTGCTATACTCAATGTACCAATTCAAATAAAGTATGATAAACGCAATGCTAATACTAATAACGATGCATTTATATACATTATTTTTCGTACTTCCCAGATTAAAATTCTTCTGTACCGGATGACTATCTGTTTTATACTTCTGTTTATCACGTAATGTATGTAGATTACTAGAGTAAAACCTATGTTTTATGCATAATACTATCTGTAATCTGTATCATTTACCCATTAATGATTCTTTATATTATTCATTAGTATTTTAAGTATTTAAACCTATTTTGTCTTATTTATAGATGTCATGTATGTAGAAACTAGAAATGTTGTAGTTGTAGTTCAAAAGATTCAATAAAGCAACCAACTTTTTACGATCTCCAATCTATGACATATGACTGTTTTTATTTATTTTTCTTAATAATATACAGCACAAATGAAGAATCATTGAGACGCGTTGTTGTTTTAAAATAAGCACGCTAGACAAGGAAATCACATTTTTTATTGTGGAGGAGTGAATTTTACTCATAGAATATTTCCTAGAAACTCGCGAAAAGTATTATTATTCATTTTGTTATCCGAAATTAGTTGGAGAGCCATTTTCCCCGTAGCCGAGTTTTCACTGGCTTACACAAATATTTCTTAAGTTTTTTGTAGCACACACTCATACACTAGAGTTTTATTTCACCTACTTCCTGTGATCCAACCAGGAATGGAAGAATTGCTGAAAAATTTCTTCTACAATATGTTAAATCTTCTGCAAATTAAAATTCAAGATGCACCCCCAAACTCGTCAGGCGATGGCTCAAATATATCTGAAATAGATTCTATCTGGATGCAACTTTTACAAAGCAATTTCACTCAGGGTAAAAGACAACTAACTGTTTTGATTTTTGTCGTTACACAATATCTCGCAGACAAAATAATATAACAAAAATCCCTATGTAGCAGTGATAATATTGATAGCTGGATTTGTTGGTTATCGCTGGTGCTGCCTTCCATATCTTCAGGATTTCTTTCTTGCAGAGAGGTGTAAATTCAGCCTAGAGAACGAGGGACCTCTGAAAGTTGGGGACAGTCTCATTTACAACGTTACAGTAATATTTGTAAATTAAATAATACATAATATGTGAGTATTTAACAATACTACAGTATGGATTTTTGAACATTGAACTGCGCCTAAACATGCGCTTTAAAGGGCTTTTTACCCACTTCGAAACTGGATCCTGCAGAAACTGACAAATATACTCAAAACTTTTTCAATTCCTTGGTTGTGAAAGTGGTTTTCAATGAAGAGCGCGTACCCGTAATGAAAGCTTACGCAGATGATGATAATGGCAAAATCAAAATAATATTCACTGCAGAAAAGAGTGGAATCTACAAACTGATCATACTTTTTAATGGGTTTATTATTCCGGGAAGTCCACTTGAAATAGTCGTTCCTCCCGAGTCCATGTGCGCTGAATCTACTGATGTTAAATTGCCGTGTGTACCAGTCCTGCTTACAGACGGAATGCCTCAAACCATTGAAATTTATCCAAAGGACAGAACCGGTTACCCATGCTCAGCAGAAGGTGTTCGACTGGACAAATTTGATTTTCATGCTTCAACGGTAATGCTCAATTAGAAATTACTAGAATTACTTAATTAATGCATATCCCTTGCAAACATTTGGAGGTGTGCTTTATTGAATTGCATATTGTGAATTTATAAAAAATCAGGAGAAGCCATGCTGCAACGCCCTACTGTGTGGAAAGACCTGTGAGCTCATCGGTGGGTACTGGAAGGAAGGACTCGACGCTAGTTTCACGTATGGTGGAAGCTCAGTGTATTCCAAGCGAATAGGGTCCCAGATAACAATATTCTTAAACTTGAGAACCAACCGATCTCCAAATTCATATGGCATATTTGAAGGACAGATATGCTACGACGGCCATATAGTTGAGTGCTTCCCTATCATATCATTGAATGCTGAAGAATATGGAAGGTTGGAACCAACATTAAAGGCACCAAAGCCGACCGATGTCATTCAATTGAAAGGGGAAATCCTGCAGCCAATATGTGAATTAAAAGAAGGCGAGCAACCAGGGTTTATGGATTGGTACATGCCTAGGAAAGTTCAAGATGTAGTGGTATCTGAAAAAATGAAGGAAGTTCACCTTAACATTTCAATGAAGTTTATTTGCATTAAGGAAGTTGTATGGACCGTTCTTTTATCACGGACAGCTCTTTTCTCCATTCAAGGAAGTACAAAGGTATCATAAAGACTGTAATGGTAACTCATCATAAAGATGCATACCATATGAGCCTTAATTTCTGATAAATCTGCAGATTGAAGCAGTTCCTGAAACTGATGACAAACAAAGATATGTTGTAACAATATCAGATGAAACTGGCAATGAAATACGCATACTAATGCAACCTAGTAGCACTCGCATGTTAATGGCCTTATTTATGAAATTCAGAGCAAATTCTATAGGTATATGACATAGATTTATTGGTGACATTAACTTATTCTGGTTTTTAAACAACTTTATTACGTTTGTGGTACTGTACGTTGATGAAACAGGGCCAGGACAAATGTTTTCGGAGAAAAGCACTAATTTTTTGGAATCATTGCAAATACACTGTAAGAGGTTAATGGCCATGCACCGAGAGAATTTTCAGTTACTGAATGTTAGTCGGCCAGATGTGTTGCGAACGGTATGGCAGTAATATTTAACAATCGTTTTATCTATAAGCTCGCTTCGCCATTGGAACAACAACAAATTCATTGGCCAAAGTTTGTGTGTTACTGATTTATAGTCGTATGAGCAAACAAAGGGATTTGATAAAGGAAACTGGTACAACCCATTCATTGTGTCGTTTCTTCGAGAGCCTTGTGCGTAATTTTTTTACACTATAAATGTATGAAACGCTGCAGAATTTGATGTTATACAAAACTTAAAACAAGCGCAAACATATTCCTTCAAAAATTGCAGTGGTGGAAGATGACGCTGCGTGGTTGGAATGGGCGGAGCTTTTACTGGATACAGTTTTGGAGAACAACCCAAACGGAATGTTTCATACAATCAGTGAAAAATCAGGATTTATTCACCCCAACTCCTCTCGCAACTACAAAAGATGGAACGTTCAGTATTACGAGTTAGTAGGAAAACTTGTTGGAAAATATTTAGTGGAACGAGCAATGAACATTAGATCACTAAACTATAGAGTAAAAGTTAGATTTTCAAGATCATTTCTGCTACAGATAATCGGCTCGACTCCAACAGCAAGCGTAAATAGAAGACAAGTGAATAAATTATGGTACATGAATAGCATAGTTTTGTTCATCTGATCGTTAGTTTCGTATTTGCAATGGTTTTCTTACAGAGTCTTGAAAGAGACATGCCCGAATTGTACGAGTCAACTGTGAGAACACTTACGAAAGGTAATTTTGATGACGGTGCCCTAGCATTTTGCGTTCCACTTTACGATGCCTACGGCAAACTTGACCAGGTGCGACAAGCCCATATTTTCTTTACTTTACCAGCGAGATGTACGATTATCAATATGTACATAGTATAACAGGCCATACTGCTCATTGCATATTTTTTGCAGATGATCCCATTGATGGAAAATGGAGAGCAAATCTTGGTCACTAATGATAATGCCGACTTGTACTTGAACGCACTAGCCCGATATCATCTATCGCAGAAAGTGATCAGAGAAATTTCCGCTTTTCGAGCTGGATTCACGTTTGTTGTTCCAGAAGATCTACTTTTAAATTTTGATGAAAACGAGCTTGAAGTAATCAGATTCATGAACAATTACATACCAAACAACTTGCACTTTAAAACTTTATTGTAAGCATCGGCTAACTACATGCTTTATGCATATTTTTTGTCTGGATTAGCTTTTAATTTGCGGTTGGTCAAAGCTGGAACCCAATGAGATGAAAAAGAACCACGTAATTATTGGGGAAAACTGGCATCCCGAGTTTCCTCGAATTATGAAGTGGTTTTGGGGAGCTTTGGATACTATGAGTCCTGTGGATCATGCACAATTTCTCCAATTTTCAACGGGAAGCTCAGTTCTTCCACTGGGCGGATTTTCGCAACTGAATCCTAAACTTAATTTCAGCATGACTTGCCTATATGGACAACTTCCGGTTGCGGATCCGTCTTCTCATAATATTTGTTTGAGCGACCATCCGAGTTTTGAAGCATTTAATTTAGCGCTATTGACATCCATGAGAAGATCAGCTTGCTGTCAAGATAGGCCTAACCGTCTGGAATGCATTCACGAAGAGGATATTACTGGTAGAAACTCTCAGTGTAGTAATCCTGATACAAATGTCTCTTGCCCATCATCCAATATTGGTAGGAAGTCTGAATGCAGTAATCCTGATACAAATATCTTTTGCCAATCATCAAATATTGGTAGGGACTCTGAATGCAGTAATCCTGATACAAATATTCTTTGCTCATCATCGAATATTTAAATTTTAAATAAAAGGCAGATTGACACTGCGCATGCATTCGCTTATCAATTTATACGCAGCATAATGATGCAATGGAATAGTATAGTAGTTTTCTGATTACAGTTTTAGTCACCCAAACCGCAATGGCATATAAAACTTTGATTAAACTACAAAGAAACCTCACCAAACATCGAGTATGAGTTTTAAAACATGTATTTATTGCTGTAATATAGTACTATGCACAATCTTTTCACACGAAGTAGCAAAACTGATCAGTGAAAACCGGTAAATAAATTATAATTCGTTAGTTTTACAAAAACGTAGTACATATAGAATAGAAAACATATTATATAAGTGGAAACAATAATAACGAGTTATTGCAGATTGACATGCATAGTAAATATGGCATTTCCGTTTGTAAAATTAACAACTAAAGTAGAAACATAGATATCATACCAAAAACATGCGAGCGAATGCAAATCTTGGACATAAGCTGCTCCCCCAAAGGGATTTTATTTTATTGAAAGTACTTTTCAGCTGCCAGGTTTACGTCTTTGTTGTTTTCAATATTGTTGACTAGTTAAAGTAAGGACCAGTAACAAGGTTGAGCATTTTTACTTTTTGACACTTTTAAAAACTACGCGACACGCTCACCGACTGATTATCTGGCAGTTTTTCGTTGTCTACTACAAATTAGTTTTTTGTCCTTTTCACAGTGCGTAGGACACTGAAATTTCGAATAGACTGGACCATACAGCAAAGTGAAAGCTGATAACGCTTTCGTACGGAAAACTCTTTCACTCACATGGAATGAAAAAGTGACTTTGGAACGGTTGAAGTAGACATTAGAAATATTACGGATAAATAAGAACATACATAGAAATATATTATTAATAACAGTAAATTATTCTGTCTTTCTTAAAAAGTACATGAAATAATGAGCTGGTATAAGGTACTTGATTCTCACCTAGTTAGTTTGCTGTAATTGCAATATTGAAGATTTTATAATGATTTTGCGAATCGAGTGATTTTGGCAATGCCAATGTCACATTAACTACAATACTTATTTTCTAAGTCCTCAAGTTCACAATAATTGATGCATTTTCTAGTCAAAGGATCTGCAAGGATATAAGTGTACTTGCTTTATAGTCACAAATAATTTCTTTCTGAGTAAGTTTTTTTAAGTTTCATGAGTACGAACTTTTTGAATCTCACTGTTTTTGATTATTGCTTTTAAAAATCGACAAACCTACCCAAGACTATATAGGCATGCATATATTGCATATATTTTAGTTCTCATTTCAAGAACAATGTGTGATGCAAACACTCCTATTTGTTGCTACAGATTAGGTAACTTTACATCATGGAAAAACCTGTGCATCCTTCACTTATTGCTGTCCTCAAGCTTTTTTCAAACTCTTCGTATCTGCGATGGTCTGAGAGACAAATCTCGTTGAAACAAGTGTGAGAAATGGGAAGATTACCAACAGTGTCGTACACAGTAATTCTAAATGTCGGTTGTAATTCCTTAAACCCCCCATGAGGTAAGATGGAACTTCCAGTCACAAACTGGAGCAAACGTCCTCTCTCATCATCAGTTAAGCTAGTTACTGCTGTCCAGAACCAGGGAAGAAGCTTCCTATATTTGCTATTATCGTCCGTTTGAACATGATTCATTTTGAGATCATTCACGTCAAAAACACTTTTCCCGCATAAAAGTATCTGAGAGATAAAAGTCAAATTGCTTGTTGAAAAAGTAATAAATAAAAATTTAGATAAATGTATAATTTAATATACTTTACTCACTTCTAACTCATTTTCATCAAAGTTGGATAACAAGCCGTCAGGTACAATTTCACTTAATCCCTTTAAAAATGATTCAATTTCACGTTTCAAGCGGGCAAACAGTCGATACTGAGCAAGTGCGTTGAGGTACTCTTCTTTGTTTTCATTATTCACGGCCAATTTACGCCCATTTGGAACTAGATCCACAACCTTTACATAATCATAGCATAGCACATTTTTTATTATAGCCCTTCCAAATTATTTTCGGGTAACTGCCATCATTGCACACTCTACTGTTCAGTGCACTGTGCACAGATATAACTTACTTTTGTCAATTGTCCTGAAGAATTGTACTCCTCTTCAGTAAAGCACAGTTCCATGTCATTTACGTCATTCTCCAAAAGAAATTTACATTTGCCTAAGAAGAATTCTGGATCGTCTTGCTCAAAGTACTGGAAGTAGGAGAAATAAGTGTACAAAACATTACGAAAAATTTAGTACTTGTCAGTATTACATGAAGTTATGGATGTATACCTTATATTGAGGTGTAAATCCAATGAGCTGTCCAAGGAATGATCTAGAAAATCGCGCATTAACCATTTGCTTATAGAAGCCACCCATTGCCGTTTCAAAGAGACACTTTCCCACAACCTTCCCAGCCAATTCGTAATGTTTTAATGTCCATTTGCTCTGGTCTCGAAGATGATTAGCGTGGACCAATCTAGAGTTCCCCAGTGAAGCAAACATTCCCTCTTGATTGTTCTCAAACATTTGAATACAGAGCTGATCCAGCCATTCACGCCTTAATCCTCCATCGTCAGAACCTTCCTCCCCAGCAAATTTGATTTTAAAGTTTCTAGTCCAGTCTTTGCCAGTGAAACTCTTTGTTTCTGACAGTGTCTGTGTATTTGTTCAGAAAAAATACGCATGAAAACCATACTTTGAAAGGTTGTCATTGAAAAGCAATAATTCTTACCGAGTTGACAAGATTGTTGCGTTGCACAAGGATGCACGCAGTTGTTGTTCTAAAATTCGGATCCTTTCCAGCTTTCAATTCTTCATAGAAAAACTTTTGCTTGTTAGGGAATGACTCAGATCCACCTGTATATTCATATGTTTTTACATTAAAAATGCTATCATCTAGTATATTTCTACACTACACTACATTCATGCTAGGAATTAATTCCTTGAAGTTTTATGTTAGCTCTACTTTTACTTACCCAAGCGCTGTTTGAGGAACAAGGCGAACAATGCCATTGCAATGCGGCAACTTGTCACATCCATGTCTAGAATCAGTGTTGGTTGGGTTCTATCAGAAATCGAAACCAAGCTAGTTCCACTTTCCGTCTTATTGGACATGAGTTTAAACTAAATTAATGTCATTAAGAAGGAATTTGTAAACAACGGATAACGACTCTCTCTGACAAATATAACCCGAAAAAAGCAAAAACAAAGCAAATCCATACTGACCTTGGTCACAGGAAGGACTCGGAATGTTGCGATTCTGGATGGAATCAATCCGAAATAGTATTCTTTGACAGCGATAAGTTTTGCGGATACGTACACATACACTTGTCGTGGCTTCTTTTGCAATTCTCCGCCGATTGTGTGGAGTTTAGCCTGTAACAATTGTCGTGGATTAAATATAATTAAAAGTTTTTAAAACTCAGTTCCGGCTATGGTGTGTAAATATATTCTGTCTATACACGCTGCACATGAGTTTTGGCTGTATGTAATATAAAATTTTACCTCTTGGTATCTTGTCCCAGGGTTGTTGTTTAGAATTTCTCTGAGGACAGCGTGTTCATCAGACGAGAGTACAAGGATGTCAAAGCCCCCATTTTGAATTACCGTTCCATCATAAGTTACAGTTCCGTAAAACACTCCAGGTTGGAACAATTCCATTTCTAGTTGTACTTCAAAGTGCTCCTCAACATTGCCATTGTCTGTGCAAAGCCGTCTTTTAATTTCTCTTGTGAAGTTGAATATAACCGTGTCCACACTTTGATTTCCATTGTCATCATCAGTCCCTTCAACCACCTGCAGTCGAAATCTCTCAGGATCTACGTCCCCATAATTGCACTCGTTTCCAAAGCGGTCCAAAGGTCGGATGGAAATGTTCATTATTTCAGCAGAAGTGGATACAATAATGGGCGCTTCTCGAAGACACAATGTTTTCTCAGCATCAATTGGTGCAGGGTCGAACGGAGCCGGAAATGGACTTCCAGACAAGTGTTCATTGTCATATAATACATGTATCTGATAAAATCCAGCCTCTTGAACGTGGAAACTGACCAGCAGCACATCACAAGTAGAGTTCGCGTCTTGAGGATTTCTTGGAAGAAATTCAGTAACAGGCTCAATGCGCACCGGAAGAGATAAGCCGGATTCCTTCAAAATTTCAATTTTTAGACTGCCCAAGTTATAATCGCCTTGCAGGTATACAGATTCTTGCAGCGATGGTAAATCTGCAGGCTCATTTTGTACCACTTGTAGTCTTCTATGTCGACGCAGGGGAAACTGTGCAGCATTTCAAGCAGAAATAAAACTGTAAAATCTTTCCCAAAAATATTTACATACACACAAAAAAGGAGGACTTTTCTTACCACAATTTTAAAATTCACTGTCTGTCCTGCTCGTAGTCCGGAAGGAAAATCGAGCTCAACTTTCGGTATGATTTTCCCTTGGAAGAAATTGCGAAATATGTCTGTAGAACTCCCATTGTCTTGTTCCCCCCTACGTCGTGTAAAGCAGAGTCCTCCATTTTCCGAACATTTGCTCAGCTTCTTATACAATTTATAACCCAAATACGGCACAAGAACAGCAACCAAAAAAACTCCGCCACTAACTAAAATCATCAAAAAATAGGTAACCAAACAAATAAAGCAACCAAGGTTGAAAACAAAAGTTGTGAGAAAGCTGCGCAGCTTCTCAAAGTAAAAGAATGCAAGCAACTCAATAAAATCATAATGATCAAATAGCTGAAGAGAAAGCGAAGAGGAAGATGTAGAAGGACGTATTGAAGATGGAGGGGAAGTGGACGACGAACCCATGATCTCGTGCGTGTCACTAGATGACATCTCTGACTTTCACGTCAATGCATGCCGAAAATCTTGCGGAAGGACGGAGATGCTGAGCTTAAAGCTGAACACAAGATGGATGGTTCCCCAAATCTCCAAATATGGAATAGGGTATCGCAATCGCGTAACAGTGAAATAGTGTTAATTGGCGTGTTTCTTTCCTCGCCCCATTGTTGTAGAACTAGAGTACAAACAAGGAATTTTATTTCAGAACTTTTCCTGGCTTCTTATTACACGCCTGCAAAATACCGGAAAATTTAACTCACCACTACGTTGTGTTTTAATTGAAGTTTGCGAAGTTGTCGGCAACGACAACGTAGGTAACGAAGAGAAACGAGTTGTTGCGTCGTGAGCAATAATATAAAGTAGCCAAGAAGTAAATGTGCTTACAGATACTTGTGTTGTGTGAAAAGTCAAGAGACGATATATTTGAACTTGCACGGCAATCAGAACGGAATAGTGAGTCACACTTCGTATCTCATCCTGGAAAATTGGCACTTTGCATGAAAACGAAAATTTTCGTTAACAAAATCCTCTAAACTGGACTCCAAATCTATTTATGATTCACGCACAGTTTAACCAAAGAAAAATGAAAGCTTCATGTTGGCATGATCGTTTATTGTAAGTACATGAATGGAATGTTATATAAGAATCATGACAACACAATTTACATTATGTTCTTCGTACTAAAGTTTTACTGTCTATTGTCTACAACTCTTATCTCAAAAAAAGTGTAGACTCAGTCTTAAGAAAACTAAAGCAGAAAATCTCTCTGCCAACAGTATTATGTGTCTACATTTAATTTAAACTTATGTGATGATCCAATGTACTTTTCGCCAAAACTATAAGTGCAAAGCTAAAAGCGATTCGCTTGTGGTAGATAGACCAGTGACCAGTCTAACGGTAAATACATTTCATTTGCACGTTAGAGTATATTATTGTGCACTCCTGTCAGGAGGCGACTAGACACTAGTTTCAATATTTTAAATCCAAAAATCAAAACTGCATAGTGCGTTTAGTCTCTAAAAGGAGTTTTCTCTCCTTCTCTAAGACACAACTCCCCATATTAAGAACCACACTTACTACTTGCTACATGTTACACATTTGAATCTTTCTGCAACTCCGCAGCTGATAATATAATTCAATTATGTATTTTACATGACAAAACTATAGGTTTACTTATGGACTGCATCCATATAATAATCAAATATTCTGCTCTGTGTAGTGCCTTCAATAACATTCATTCATAGACCACGTAGCACGTTCATAGCATACATTAATACCACATCAAGAAGAAGAATAGAACGAGTTAATATCTCGTGGAATCAGGAAAAAATGTGTGCGACTATATGGATGTTTCTACGTAAAAAAGAGAAGGTGCACATCACACATGAGAATGATAATGTTTTTTATCAACCAAGTACATACGTAGCTTATAGCTTATATCGTTATTTCTGCTTGCTTGCTTGATCTGCGCACAACAAAGACATGGAAAACATGCTAGCTGGTGATTTTACAAAATACAATGCGTGTTTGAATACAATAGATCGTGTGGCCGCTCTCCGAAACGTCTATGTAGTTTTGTTGGAAATGAGTTTTTTTACGAAGGGACTTTTTAACCTTTTAAAGAATGCACAACAAAATGATCTCTTGAATAAATCATTGTTTAGTTTGGTAAGCATTGGGCGTGTATTGGTATTTTATAATGTTTTGAAGTAATTCAGGCATAATATTACCTACACAAAAGACAAGATCTTCTCTGCCCTTTCCGTTTTATATTATCTCATATTTCATCATTCATCATACCTCCTAAATACCTGTAAAATATAATGATAATTCAGCATATATTTATCTATTTGTTCAATACTCCTTTTCAATAAAACTTCAATACTTCTTCCAGACCCATTGCTTGTTGATTGCAATTATTAATTATGCTAAAAAGATGAATAAATCGGAATAAACACATTCTGATCCCTGCAGTTGCAATGCAAATCATAAATCATCATGTTTGACTTCACTTAACAGACGATGTAAGGATGGTTTGTGGTGACACGACCGGAAATTGACGTAATGCGCTCGGATACTTTGACCAGAAACTTCATAAAAAATTTACTATATGTGTATTGTGTGCATGTGCATACGTATAAAGATGAGCAATGATCCATGATTTACGAAATAACTTGAGTCAAACAAAAAATTTGTCGTTATTAACATGTTTATTCAACATTTATGTTGATTTTACAGCAAAACAAGTGCAATGTTGTGTATTGGTCTCCTCATTAATGCATATCAAGGCATGTGCTGCAATTTTCTGTATATTTGTTTTCCTGTCAACGTGACTGCTTTCTTTAGAATTGTTCATCTTTTTCTTGAGACCAACGCAAACTGAGTTTTGGCAAATATGAGATTCAGCTCTGGTTTTGATTCGTCTACAATGTGCACCGGGATCACTGCTGACAGGACACAAACAATAGCCTGTGTCATTATGACATGTCCAGAACAATGGAAGTCGTTTTTCCACTCCGCAAACATTGTCACAAGATCTTCGAGATACATGGCATGGTTGGATCCAATCCATTGGAGCAGCAAAGCAGCACTGCAATTATAAGTAGCATTTTAGGACCTGTACGTCTTAATTTTTGTGCTTGTATTAGCACCGGGTTTGTTTAATTTGTCATTTGTCAAAATTATGTAGATTACCCGTATCACATTTCCATATATTGCCAACACGACAAAAACACAATTTAAGCTTGGTGTCAACGCAAAACCACTTTTGCGAATGCCAATGATGTTTCCAGAGAAAGTTGATGCAAACGGTTGTCGTGTCGCACTCATGTTGTTAACAGCAAATTTTCACAATGTAACTGATTGACTAACAGTTTACGAAAATGATTGTGCTTTGATTGAAAAATGTTTGCTTCCTTGTATACCTATGTGATCCTGTAAATTTCATGTAAAATACCATTATCAATGCTACGTTTACCTTTAATGATTATTCCATATGATAATGAGCGAACAAACCGTCATCATCGTCTTTTGAAAAATCCTCTTTTATATTAAAAATGGAGATGTTTAAAAGTTTAGTATAATGCATAAAACAGGCACAAGGGCAAGGATTACCATTATTATAAAAGTACAACTAAAACACGGGAAACAATACATTTCGTCTCTGTCATGTATACTTTGAATACAAAATCATAAAGTACAATGAGACAAAGTTCAGTGTTTGTGAGATGCAGTCTGAAGTTTAATCAATCTTCATTTGCAGGGAAATATTAAGCTATTCATTTGCATTACTTATTAAGATACACGATAATATTGTCGGGGACTGTAAAATACTGATACTTGCAAGATTAATTGCAGTTTAGCCATGTCTTCTTTCTTTACATATGACCTTAAGGAAAGGTTAAGCAAACCATCAGTGGAAGAGGTACAATATGGAGGACTTATGACATGACAGCCTTGAAACTTTAAAACTTCAGATCTAGACGTTGCGTAGTATGAGTGGGGTAAAATGAAACTCGCATTGTCATCTTCGATTAATTAGTGACCGACCGAATCGGAATGAAATGTTGATTAGTGTTCATAACGCTTCTGGATTGTGTCGTTCGTAGATCGTGGATTATGTCGCATTTTCACTCTCTTTGTAACATCAACAACATCACTCTCCTCTCAGGTCCGCTGGTGGTTGCTTTATGTAAAACTAGAATGGGCCAAGGTTCCTATGCTAAGCATAGGAACATATTATGGCAGATATAGTAAATGATATGACTAAGT
>JAQIXW010001912.1:0-17271 GCA_034700685.1 Willowsia buskii | reverse complement strand
ACGCTGCAACACTCTGTTAATTGTTACACCATTATAAAGTAACCTTATATATATGACCACTTTATGAACACATGAATGTACATTTTAAAAACATTTTGTTTTCTTATGCCACTGTTCTCTTTTAATTAAATTAATTTTCTTTTTTGTATGGACAATATATTCGAAAGATTAGCTTTTATATGGTTTACTCCCTCATCCTAAACACTATATTGATTTACTTATCAGGAGTGAAATCAATGCTTTCATATGAGACAAAAAAATATTTGAGTGGCCTTTAGCAAAAGTGTGGAATGGCTTAACGAAGAACTACTTGATTATTATGTACATAGTTTCCCAAACGAGATGGGCTCTTTCCACGTCTCCCTTGTACATGCACATGAACTTCTACCATTACAAAAGTAAAAGCATAATAACTAGTAGTAGGACTTGTAGGAGTAGATCCAATATTTACCTGGATTTTGACGGACTAGTCGCTGGTATTAGCTAGCAGCCACGGAATCAATGCCCAGTGGTAAGAGCGCTCAGTATTCTCCATGCATAAAACCAGTCTCTTCTGATGCTGCTCTGCTGATGTTGAGTGACGGTGTTGCTGTTGAACTTGTTGAAGTTCCTAAAATTCCATTCCACTGAGCGAAGTCGAAGTGTGGTGGCGATGATGGCCAAGTGAGTGAAGCAAGGGATGCCAACAGGTACACAATTTTTTAGTGGTATGTAAAAAGCAAACACTTGAATGAAGTGAATGCATCTATAGTGGTGGTGGTGACGACAATGATGGTGGTGGGTAAAGAGTAAAAATTTATGAAGTGGTATAATGAACAGGTATATATGTCTAGTAGTAATAACAAATTGCTAACAAAAAACTGCAATAACAGTAGTACAAATAATAAAAATATCGTTAAAATAAATACACAACGAGAATGTAACGAATATATACGAGTTCACGCACTATATGACCACTTTGTCTTTTGCAAAATATTTTATGTAGTAGAATCAGCTCTCTCGATGATTTGAAGCGGCTGAGTCAACTTTCTTCTGTGGAGTGGATGGTGGGAATGAAAAATGAAAGACAAAAAAGGAAAAAAAATGCATGTCTCAATCAATTTCCTCTCTAGAAAATGTACTCCTTTCCTGCAACAATATATTCACCTCACGCAAAGACTTGTGCTTGCCACTTTACCTTCGCTTTTCGTCGAAATGGAAAGCATCCAGTTTTGGGTGGTGGTGGAGGACAGTCTAGAAGGAGATCTGGACTGGGTGTATTATTTGGTCCAAAAACATTCAACTCACGGAAGCAGTTTGTCTCTATCATCTGCATAAAAAGGGAAAATAAATATGCAGGATGATATTACCAAGTTGATCACAGGGATAGGTACATTTTCGACTTATCTACATACAACAGACATAAATTATTTATGTGTGCGCATTCAATTTGATCTCCGCTCGATCTTCTCTATGTGAAATCTAAAAGAAGCCAGTATCGGCAGCTTATATCCTATGGGCTCCATCTAAATCTTGTTTTTATTTGAATCTGATTGAAAGCGTCAGCAAATATTGCCCTCATTGCTTTCTAATTCCTGATATAGCATTTTTCCTACTTACTTTTCTCTTCCTCTCTGTTGCTTAGAGAGAAGTGAAATAAAAAAATCAAAGGAACTTTCACACAGAGAAAATTGTCATGGAGAGACAGCGAGAGATGAGGGTAAAGGGGAACATGTCAAAGTCAAACAAAAAGATATTACTGTACATACCTCGGTTTGCCAGGGAATGGAGACAGAGGCTGTGTTAAACTTTGCATAAAAAGAATCATCGGAAGCGTCCAGGTTAACCCCTTTTACGGTAGAAAATTGCTCGATATCTAACACATCCTTGGCATAAACAGCGTGTGGCTAAAGGAAAAAATGTAAAAAAAAAGGATCGATTCCAACATTTCTTTTTCTTTCTTGAGCATTTGCCATTTTTTTCTTTTTCACATTGAATCGTTTTATTTCTATTCCACTTATTCAGTCTTCTTTATCAAAGAAAGTAAAAGAGAGAAAGAAAAAACTTACATCAGGGACAAAGGGAGGATCAACCAATCCAGCTTCAGCCCGTTTCCAATTGAGCGAGGTGAAAAACTGATGTTGCTTAAGTTCAGAAGCTCCACTACGTCCAGAATTACAACCAAGTCGTTCTTTTGGATGCTTCCTTAGGAGCTGCATTATGAGCGCCAGACAGAGAGAGAGAAAAAAAAATACATACGAAATCAACGACCCTTTTCCTTCTACCATCACTCTTTAGTAGTCTGACTTGCACACTTGATCAATTCATAAGTAGAGCGAGGAAGGAAACGCGTGCACAATACAGACAATAAAGCCAAATATTACAACATTCGCAAACTTTGCTAAAAATGAAAAAGCTCAAGGAACAAGAGAAAGTGAAGGTGGTGGAGGAGGAGGAACAGAGGAAATAAAGGAGAAATGCATGAAAGCAGAAGGAATAACAAACATAAACGTACAGCTTGACAAAGATGCCTTGCATCATCATAGAATCGTGATGAATATCGTTCCGCATCTTCCTTCACTCTCCGATCAACTTCTTCCCTTTTTACTTTCTCCTTTCTCGCTCGGAACGGTGCAGCTCCTTCGATCATTTCATAAACTAAGCAGCCAAACCCAAACCAATCCGGGCTAAACGTGTACCTTTCGTTGTCTATCACTTCGGGGGCTATAAAGACAAGAATAAAAATGGGAAACCTTTCTTTAGTACTTTTGAGATCCCATTCAGATAGCAGAATAGAGAAGAAAAATAAAACTCTAGCAAAAGCAAACATCTTTCTCTTTTTGCCTTGTCAACTGGAAAACTATATGGAAAGGATTTACTCTGCAAAATGTAATATTAAGTTTGCCCATAGCAGTGGTTCTACTTTTTTTCTCCTCCACTTTACTTACCCATGTATCCAACAGTTCCCACTCGACCCCGAACCGTCTCCCCCTCAGGGATTTCAATCGCAAGTCCTAAATCTGAGATTCTAACATGTCCATGATCATCAAGTAAAATATTTTCTGGTTTACAGTCACGATATACTATACCAAGCTGGTGCAAGTGGTCGAGACCGAGTAGAACCTATAATATGCAGATACAGAAACACACAGCTTACACACCATCATTAAATCAACAAAAAGAACTTTATTATGTTGCTTGCTTTGCTTTAAAGCCCAAGCGACAAAAGTTTGTTTTTTATTAGCAAAGAAAATAGATTTTGATGAATGGTTACAGTCTCAATTTTTCTTTTTCTAACCTCAGCCGCATAAAATCTAGCACGTTCTAATTCAAAGCCAGGTTCGCTTCCCATGTTGTAGATGTGAAATTTGAGGTCTCCACCATTCATAAGTGTTAGAACCAGGCAGAGCGAGTCCTTCGTTTCGTATGCATACGCTAGGGAGACGACAAATCTGGAATTGATCTTTTGGAGAATTTGCTTCTCCGTGAGCACCATCGCCTCGCCCCGCCGCTTCTTGATGCGCTTCTTTTCCAACTTTTTACAAGCATACATTTTCCCAGTAGCACGAACTTGACAAGCACATACCTCCCCAAAGCCACCTTTCCCAAGTACACGATACATGCGAAAAGTCTTTTGAGTCACTGGTGTACTATAAGAAGGTAGACAGGGGAATACAGAAAAAGGAGAAGGCAACAATTTAATAGACTGGTAGTAAAAAACATTAATAACTTTTAAAACACACGCTCTCCTCATATGAAGAGAAAAACTCGTGTGTGTGTGTTTTTGTTTGTTTTTAAGTAGCAGAATTGATTAAAAGCAGCAGCCAGCAACCCACCTCTCCAACCATTTCCACTGAAGATACCGATGAAAGTACATGGACTGCTCGAAGGAACGGAACGGCTCGTCAGCTAAATAGTCTTTCACCTGCCTGGCGGACTCAGTAAACTGAGTTTTACTCCCCATACACTGCTCACATCTTTCTATTATATCTGAATCTATCAATTTCACCGATTGGGCGCCCTGTAAAGCATTACCATCGTTACATTAACAAACATACATTTCTTAAAATAAGTACATAGTACATTCCGCCAGACAGACGAATTACGATCTACCAATTACATTACGAAATAAAAAAAAAACTACTGAAATCTGTTTCTCTCTTGTAGAAAAGTATTAGCCTTACGTTTTCCGACAGAAAGGTCCGAAAAATGAATTCGGCCAGCTCCACCCGGCGCTCGTCCATCTCAATCTCATACTTTTCCTGTTCATTTCAATCAACCATGTACATGTGGTCAGTGCAACTTGAAAAACAACTTTTCCCAACTCATTCACACTCACTCACAAACACACTCTATCTCATGGCACAGTTTGCAATGCGCCACCACTCAATTTTTTATACTATTTTTTCTAAACATATCGACATCTTCATATCCATAGTAGTAGCTCAAAGCACTGAAAAACATCTAAAAAAAAGCAGACTTACCACGGCATCGAGAAAGCTATTGCAAATCCGGTAGTGAGGATTGGAGGCTTCACAAAACTGGCGAAAGAGGAGTCTACCTATGGGCTGATTGTCAACCACATAACCGTACTGAACATCTGTAACAGAGAAATAACGCAGATGACGCAAACTATTTAATCTTACATATCGTCATCTCATATTAGTATACATTTTAGTTAGAATCATTATATTACTCCCACAATGAATAAGGCTATTATAGCAAGCATCATTTACAGAAAAAAAGAAACATGAACCGTACGTAACCCACACATCAAAATAAAAATAAGTTATATATATATTTTTTTTTGCTAAAGCCAGTTCGGATCTCTCTCCTGATATCAGTTGTACAACAAGTCAAACGTGAGCTGAACTTCTCCAAAAATTCTCTTTCTCTTTTTATCTACTTAATTCACTACACTTGGCATAAAATAGAGGAAAATGGAGTTCACACGTACAAACTATATAGAAGGCTGACCGACAAAAGAGTTTTTTTTTATCAGAGAGTAAAATAAACCGGACATGATATCTCTGTGTTTACACAAAATGCTCCTCTTATCTAAATATTTACCGTATGTTCACCCAAAAATTGCTTTTTTTGTTCTGTGCCATTATTATATAAGCTTTATATGGAATTTCCTTGTCCAGTTGTAATTTCACGTTTTTAGGAAGCAAGCAAAAGTCACCTCCTTATCAACGCCGTCATCATCAAATAACAGAGTATCAAAGGGCAAAAACAATACACGACGATATACATCCTTGATGCCACGCTCTTCTGGTGTGGTGGTGAAAGTTGGCCAATTCGCATGTCTCTTTATTGATCTTTAATTCCACAACAATCCTCCATTTTCCTGTGTGACCAACAAGACCATTGTGTGTACGAACATGATTGGAGTAACGATATAACGATATAAAGACAAATAGAGAATGACACAAGAAAGGTATTTCTGTTTTCGGTCGGTTTCAGAAAAAAGAAAAGGGGAAAACTAGATCGTCTTTTGTCTACTTTATTTGTCGCTCTTGTATTGTCTAAGCCCCGAGATCACATCAAAGGAAAGTAAACGAGACAATTGCATTTCTTCATATAATAATATGAAAAAACTGAAGTTACATACAAAAAGCCATATATATGAATACAGTGAACATTTGGTATTTTCATCTTTACCATCATCATCATCATCGTTAGTGAAACTGGTAATAATAGAACTAATAAAATTGGAGCGTTTGATTCCAATGTTGATGGTGATGTGAGATCGTTCATTCTTGATTATTATTGTTACTGGCCATCTCACCTTGCAAGCAAGCACAAACACTCTTCACTTTTCCCATTCTTACTTTGTATTAGATCTGATGATATATACATTCTTGTAAGCAGGATGAAGAATGGGGATTCCATTCTCTGGCAAATACTTTTGTTGATTTGGCTGTTGTACAACGTATACATAAAACCCTTTATGTTACACAAGTAAACATGCCAGGAAAAGCAGGGCATAAAATAACTGCGAACAAAAAGCCTATTACGAAGGAGCCTATTTACGTAACCCTCCCTATTGCTTATTACGTTGGCTTCTCAAAGTGGAAAAAAATGTAAACGGGAAAACACGTCAACAGGACAAAAAATATACAGCCTTCAGATTTAGTCACTATCACTAGAAAAACTGGATGGGGAAGGGAGAGGGAGAACCATTACCTCTTTCTGGGGTAATTGAAACCGTATAAAAAATGTATAAAAGTTTCGAGTTTCACGCGTGACAAAATCATGTCAAGGAAAGAGCGAGAGCTTCTCTTGAGAATGGATCTAATACAACAGCACAAAGCAATCACTTTAATTTGAAAACTGAGACGATCACGATGATTTTCCTATGAGCAGCTCAGTTAGCGTTACAAAACCCAGTCAAGGCAGCAGGTGGGTAGGGACATATCATCCTTCATCAATAATTAAATAAGTAGAGAGAGAGAATCTAGCGTCGATTTTTATAAGAACGATCGATAGAAACGTCTTGTTAGTGTGAGGGGACAACTAAGTCTTCCAATGAATTACTGAAGTACGCCATATTATCAAAGTTTATTATTTCAGTTGAAAATAGAAAGAAATCGAATGACTGAAATTGAGATGACTGTTGTTCTATAAAAACTATGTCTACCTTTTCCAATCAAAACTATTTCTGGATGCGCCGCACCCCCACCAATGTCGATTTTTATCATTGAAAAGGACCATGACGTGCGGGGAGTGTGTGGGCTTACAGTATACACGTGTAGTTACAATAAGTTATTATTACAGAACAAGAATGAAAAATGTTATCCACTCACCTATTTTATTTTTGATGTCAATGCACTGGGAAATGTGGGGGAATTGAAGGATCTTTCGCCACTTTTTGCTCTTTCCTTTATTGCTGTCTGTAAGCATGAAAAATATAAGAGACCATACAAGTTAGCACATCAAATTTTCATGAACTCTTAACACTACTCTTCTTAACATTTAAAAGGAAAATCATAAAATTTTATAATACAGGGCCTACTATAATATTACATAGCAAAAAAATTATCATGCGTATACGAAGAATTTTCAAAAAATCTACTTAAAAGACAAATCTAACACTTTGTTAACGACTCATTAATATTTCCAAGTATGCATTCATATTTTTCACTTTAAAAGGCAATCCCATTTCATACAACATATAAACAATATTATTAACAAGGGCAATATTTTTTCCAAAGTAAATGCCAAAAACAGCAAACGAATGTTTTTATATTTTATCTATAAAACAAGCGTAGAAAAAAAGTATAATAAATACGAAACTAAAGTGATAGACATTTCTTATTTCTTCAGTTTTTTATTGAGCCCACTTGGAAAAAATGAAATATTAGCATACAAAAAAGGAACTAAAAAACAACATGGACGATGATGAGATTTTAACACATTAATATAGTTGGCGTTCATTTGGTATCATAATTAATACTAATATCATTAAGATTATATTATATTAAATTGGAAATAAACATAATTTTTAGTAGAAAGTAGTATTTGTAGTTATACTCGCCTGATGCAGTTGCTGCTTATTTTAATGGCCCATCCATGTTGTTGTGAACATTAGCGGATGATGTACGTACAAATGATTTGAGAGAGAAAGAAAAAGAGAAGAAACAGCTTTTTAAGTACTGTTAACTTAATTATCATTGTGATTTTGGTGTTTTTGGCATCAGACATAATATAAGATTTAATGCTAATAATAATTACATGAGGCAACAGCGGCGGTTGCAGCAGCAGCTCAGCTTTCATGAATCTTTTAAACTATCAACTAGTAACATAAACGTATGTACACACAAAACGCTTTTATGTGTTGCAATGCAGATTACATTCTTTGAAGAAGATGAGATGAGACCATCTGCGTGTGTGTGTGGCATGACATTTTTTATAGGCGAAACCAGAACTACTCCTCCTGGTTGATGCTATGCTTCTGAAACAAAACCGTCATTACCACCATTTGTTGGAAAACAAGAACATAGATTATTTTTTACAAGTGTGGTAGCCATGTTCACTCGTTTAAGTAGTTTTATTATTATTTTCTGTTTGATGTGAGAGAGGGAAGTGTGTATGTGTGTGTAAGTCTGTGTCAACAAAATTTTATTTGCTTTACAAGAAGTTAGTAACAAGTTTAGTTGCTGTTTTTTCGTTGTTGCCATTACCATTGTGTACACTCTGTGTGTGAGCTCTTTATATAATTACCTTTGACATAATGCAATAATATGCAATCTTGACAACGTCAAGTTTTTTTTTTCAAACTTCGTCTTCCTCAGTGTTACAGTAGTTTATACATTATGTATGTGCGTGGGTTGCTAAAAGCTTCAACTCAACAAAGTAATCATGCTTCTTTTGGAACATTAATTCACAAGTTTGTGGTGATGTTGATGATGATGCTGACGACGAGGAATCCATTCACTTTGTCAACTGATTTAGAATTGAACTAGGAGTAGCCGAGCCAATCCAACTGTTATATATAGAGTTGTAGAATATGGTAATGTTTCATTTTCATAACATTATGCTCTCTCTAGCTCTCTTCTGGTAGCAGTGGTGGTGATGGTGGAAATATTGGTGACAAAAGAGGTCTCAAGTAGAAATAAATAATGAATTTTTGAGGTCAGGTGTCAAGCGGTCTTACAAACAAACAACTAGAAACAAGCTGCTTGAAAATCCTCGAGGAAAACTTTTTTCATGTTTACTCGTCTATCTTGTATATATTTTCCATTGCATCACCACCTCCACCAGTCCTATCACCACACCAACAAGAACCAACCACATACATATCTAAATTTCTCCTTGAAGAGATGTCAATATAGTAGTTGCTGAACTATGATGAGGAATTTCAGATACAACATTAATTATGATCCTACTTTTAGCTGATGATGATATGCAAACATGCAACCAGCCCACCGGTATTAAAAGTTAAAACAAACATGAAACCAAAATATTTTAGCGAGAAAATCACTCCAATTTTGCAGATTCAATTTTCATATGATGCTGTTGCTCACTTCACTCCCTCTGTGTGATTGAATTTATTGTTATTTATGTATTTAATGTAACTCACGTCCCCTATTCAACCTAACAGGCTCCCATTCATTCCATTAGTTCTCGACCACCACTTAATTTTACACTACATGCATCCAAACTTGTAATAATCAAATTTGCAAAATATAATTTGCAAAGACAAAAAGGATGTTGGTTTCTTCTGTTAGTGATGGTGAAGGTGGGGAATCATAGTTAGTTTATATGTACGAGTGTAATGCGGTGGCTGACAGTGAGTTATACACAATTGCATCTTTTTACCTGAGTTTTTTTGCAACAAGTACAGATGTAGACGTAACAAATAGTATAATGGATGGTCACAAACATAGGCATATTAACATGTAAATTTGGATCAAGATCATAAAGTGGCTAAATTATGATCGATGAATAACTTTGTATTTTTCTTGATGATGATTTGATAACGGTAGATTCGACTAGTGCAAAAAAATTGCCTGAGATGAAAATCAAGTTGTTAGATTGGTTTCTTGTGAGAGTGCGATCTCTGATGATGTGTGAGGAACGGGAGTGCCTCTCTCGCTTGAATCTCTCTACAGGAAGCTAATTGAGTTCAGTCCGATCCGAGAGAGAGATCATAATTTGCATGCATAGTAAATAAAAACAAGTAGTATTTACGATGAAAAGATTTTTTCATGAAATTATCGAAACCTAACCATCTCTGACCTCGAATGACTTGATGATCGATTTAGATATTTTGCCATTGACAGTTTTTCATTGATACACTATCTCAGACGCCGCATCATTTCTAGCACTCGGCATAACTGCGGGGGAATGCAAGACTGATCCTACCTCAAACAAACACTTGACACATAAAAATAAAGTAATAATTTACCTCTACATCGAAATCCCATTTTAACGCTTGTGCAAATACGCAAAAATAAATTGCGTACCTATGTGCGCATTTTCATTATCATATCCTGGGTAAAGACGAATAAACGAGCATGATAATTGAAAGCCCTTTTTTATATTTTATGAGCAAAAATACTGGGACAAGGTACAAATATTATTAATAATAATAACGATGATAAAAAATTGCGTCTCCAGTCTGCTGGATGAATGGATGAAAAAAAACAACATACACATACCTAGTACATATATGTATGTTTGCAGTTTTTTTTAATTATGTGCGACTTAATCGCACAAACTGAAAATATGCAATCACAAGCACCAATCAAAATCAGTGAAATATAGAGGCTGACTGGTTAAGTGAGAGCTGTTGCGGGATTGATGATGATGTAAAGAGCGTCAAGTGTAGCATCAACATATGCATAGAAAATGGACTAAGCCCACTTTATTCCGCACAAAATGCTGGTTTGATGTTGAAGCTTCTTCATTCTCATTTGAGGATCTCCTGCATTTGCATTCCCAAATTCCCACATCAGAAGAGAGCTTAAAACTAATATTTTCATAGTTCATCATTTTGTCTTTCTCAAATTCTTGTGGGCACGGGCACACGTCAGAAAAGTGTCTGCCATAGCTCTCATCAAAATCTCACCATACTGAGATTCATGAATCATGATCATGCTTAAAATCAAATGAACCAAGCACCAATAACATCGCCACCAGGCCAGGTCGTGACGCGTCCCCTCTGATAGATAGAGTCCGTCATCAACGATAAACATGCTTTGCTTACAAATAGTTTCTCGACTTCATCAGATTTGGGAAAATGTGGAATTATTACGTTCAGAGCATTTCGACCCAAGTTTCAAATTCCAGCTACCAGCTTTGATAATCATTATATGCTGTATGTAGTAGCAAAAGATATATTGCATGTCATCCTGTAATGTAAACAGACGTTTTGTATATACCCACATACTTTTGAATTTATTAAATAAATTCCTGTGCATGCTAACTTTGTAGAATTGCTGCAGACGAATTTTTGTCCATCATTATATCTGCCCTTGCTTCTTTTTACTATTAATTATTAGGTATAATAATATGATGATATGCAGAAGTGGTAGTTGAACTCATCAAACCAAACCATTCGTCGGATGATGCGTAATCAATAGCATGCAAAAATAATAAATCTATGAGGAAATATCTTTCAAAAATAAGATTTCTTGGGAGACTGGTAAATATCTTTGCAGACAATGAACACAGATAATTCCTCCCAACTCTCAATGACGCTTATGACTATCAGCTTTTAAACAATCTTGCAACAATTTTTTTTGCCACACAACAAGAGTACTTGAGGTTTTTTTCAAGGAAACTGCAACTGTACCCAAAAAATTCCATGTCAGACTATATTATATGATCCATCTACAGATTGAAGGTATGCTTCCCAGAAGAAAAAAAAGATGTATAGCAGCTGTAACAACTAGACGAATACCTAAATTGCCAATGATGTTAATACAAAATATTAATACAGCTGAAGCTTATTTGTTGTACTTTGTAAAACAGTTTGTAATAGTTGTAATTACACCATTTACTTGCGTCGAAGTGTTTTGTAGTCTCGTCTCACTTCAAAGTTAAAAGACCCCTTTCCATTCATCAAAACAAAAATTTAATACAATCTTCCAGCCTCTAAACTCATTCCCTTATATGTTACACGTGAGTAAATATTACAAGAAATGTTGATGTGTACAAACACAGTTTTCCATCATGCATATTGTCGAATGCCGTTTTTATCTCTATTTCTTTAACGTTGTTACCCAGGGCAGACGCTATTCAAAGTATTCCTTTTTAATGAAAAATAAAAGAGACCGTCCGTCGATTTATTAATTTCTTTACAACTTATTAAGGTATCATCCTTCTTTTTGCCTTCTGCATTTTGTCTGTCTGCATACCTAACATTGAATTGAAAATGAACTGCCACTTTGGCCACTTGGTATGGTTTTTTATTATGCTTGGCAGTTTGGCATGCATGTTTTTGTATATCTATTAGTACAATAATTTTTCTTGATTGACCGAACTATTTACGCATGGTACATTGAACATTTTCAATACATATTCTGCGCACATTTTCTATTTATTACCATATGTATTTCATATTTATCCACACATCTCCTTTCTGCAAGAAAACCAGACTCGTCCCATTTTCTGACATGAGAGAAGTAGTAAAGTATTAAGGCTGAAATTTGCTCTCTCTCTCTCTCTAAAGTCTCAAGTACTTATACGCTTTACATTACATCATCATTGAGGAAAAATGGGTTTCGTTATTATTTTGGGGCGGTTTAAGCTACAAGGATATAAGTAGGTACATTACGGTTACTGGTTACGTCTTAAGTTTACATCGTCTCAGACGACGAGAGTGAGCCACTCAAAACTGCATATAGTTGCGTGCGTGTGTGTTAAAAAAGCGCAGAACGGCGACGACCACGACAACGAAGAGGTTCTTACATTTTTTTAAGGAACGAGATGGGTGTTGGTACTTTTGAGAACAAAAAATAATACATATTATGCGGTAATATTCTTACATGGAAACACTGTTTTGCTATATAAGTATTTTTATAATATGTATTACATGCCTTGTGCATAAATTTTATGCGACAATATTAGGCCAACATAAAATAAGCCATGTACTATAAATACAAAATAGCTTTTGGATGGATTGATAAAACTAAAGGGACACTGTGACACCACCAGCATACTTAACATGGACATATAATAATATAAGCAAGTTCATTTTTATGGCACATTGCGATTGCACTTTACTTAATTTTTTTCTTCTCTCTCACTCTCTGTCTCAAGCATTCACGAAAGACAACGAAGAATACTACTGCCATAGCAACAACAAGTCCCCAATTTTACTACCACTTAGTTTTTACATAAAAATTGTTATTTGCTCATACAAGTTCAATCAGTATTTTTTTCTCGGTGTGAGCAAAGAATCTCCATACAGAGTAGACGAAATGTAAGCTATTATATACCAACAAATGTAGCGAATTTACAAGAAGATGAAACAAACAGGAACACGTTCAATGACCCAAAAGTTGTTCCTTTTAACTAGCCTTCATTAGAAAGTACATGACGTTTTTTTCATGAATACAAATCGCACTTAATTTTACGGGCTACTTCTACCACCACCATAGTGACTTGAGCATTAAAAGCATTAGTGCAAAAAATGGTCTACAATTGGATAAAATACCTCCAACATCGCGAATCACCATCGCTTCAGCCGCAGACTGACGGTGACGAGGACCGACCACCATCGCCACCTTACAAAAAGCTTCAATCGGTGTGTCTTCAAGAAAAGAATGATGAATAGATATGAAAAGCCAAAAGCAAGCTAAAAGGAATATTATCATCATCATCGTCATCATATTTTTTCGGTCTTTTTTTCTTTCATTGATGTTTGCCGTATTCTTCTTTTATGTCCTGTCCTGCCATCAACCTAGTCCCGCCCTCTCATCTCTCACATCACAACTCTTTTTCTCTCTTTCTCCCTATTTCCTTCTCGTCTCTCTCTCTCTTTCTTTCTGCTCATTATTATTATTATTTGCGAGCTTCTGTTTTTTATTAGGGTTACCCTACTAACTAACTACTTTTACCGGCAGCAGTAGAATAAATACTACTACTGCATACTCCGTTCTGCGGCATTAAATTTGATTTAGACCAGTCATGGCGAAATAATCAGTGTAATACAAGCAAGATAACAGACACCACACAATAAAAAGCAATTTACACACATACAGCCTGTTTTAGGGAGCTGGGTCATTAGCACTTTCATATGTCTGCTAAAAAAATAAAAGGCTGCTTCCACTGCTACTGGTTGCTAATAATGTAGTTATAGGAGTAATAGTTGTTGTTCTACTAGAAGGAAGACATCTGTTTCTTTTTATCAATTTGCTGTCATCCGATTTACAAGAGTATAATCTTATTCCTTCCACCATCACCAAACCAACCAACCAGACTAGAAAAAGCTCGCGAGCTATTCCAGCTATTCTCTTTCTTTTCCGTTGTGTCTCGCATGTATAGCAGCCAAGAATGAGCGAGGTGTCACTTATCGACATGAGCATGAGTAAAAGATCAAAAAAGCTATAATGGGAGGCTAACATAACACGGCATATAGCAGTAAACCAGATAAAAAACCTAGCGCAAAAACGGATGTCCTTTTTCTAGAGAAGCTAAAGCGAGTGAAATGTGAAAAGGTCAAAAATATTAAAACGGGAGAATAGAAAGGGATTCCCTTTTTAAAGAGATTTTTTTCTGTCCCTTTCCCAAATCAAGTATTTTGCAATATCCTCTCTGAATAGCAGGAAGTATCCCCTCCAATAGCTCTAATTGACGCTTCCACTCGTTCCATGCACACACACATGGTCAACAGACTCTTAATGTTTTTATTAATGTTCAAAAAACAAACATTTCCAAGATGGAATTTAGGTCAAAATGGTTTTTATTTTTGTGTCTATGCAACGCTTGGCGAGAGGAGAAACGCCAGCGTTTTTTCATAGTCCTTTTAGGAGATCATAAAATAAACAAACAATTATTTTTTGACAAATTATTTTAAGTAACAAGTAAAACTCTTGTATATGCTCGAGTCAGTCTTCTAAAAACCAATCCATCATCACAACATCCCATCATTTTTTATGATTTTATGTCGAGTCATAAGTAAGAAGAAGAAGTGTGTTTATTACATGTTTGATTTTCAATATAAAGAAGTTCTACTTTTCAGTTGTGTTCTTTCAACAAATATCGATAATACAGTTCATTTCATGTTAGTTGTTAGTCAGTCCTTTCTGTCTCTATGCAAAAAAACTACTATTTTTTATAAAGCTTTCCTCTCATGATAACAAAACATGATGAGGAAAAGAGCATTCTGCTTTTCGCAGGATAAATTTCACTCTCCCGTTCCCGTTCTTGATCACTGCACATTGTACATGATATTTATTATTATTGCTCACACTGTCTAATAATAGACCACATCATGGTTCCTCCATTTTAACCGTAACCAGTAACCCAACACGGTGATTAGGGAAGAAGCGTGATTTGCTAAGTGTTTAAATTTACAGCAAACCGTAAAATATTTAGAGCTGCTTTAATATTTACTTGTATGCTGTGAACTAAATGAAAACCAAGTATAAAATATTTATGTTCTTATCTGTTGGTTCAACTTTGTCAAGTTTCTTATCTTCGTTTCATCCCTAAAAAGGAGCAGATTAGGAGCAACTTTGATGATATATGTGTGGTGATGCCAACTACAAAGCCGATCAATTAGAGATCGACAACTATATTCTGTCATATATCCATTTACGAGTAACAAAGAAAGGTAAAATCGCTTGTAAGAAGGAAAATGCATTACCATAATTTGAACAGTTCATCTCGTTTTCGTCAAGATTAAAAGGTGCACTTTAATATTTTAAACAAGTGATACATATGCATTGCATGCATTCTCTTGAGAGAGATGCAGTATTGCACTTCCCTGTCCTTAATTGCACTCATCACGATAAATATTTATAAGATGGTAATAATGCCATTGCCAATTGCCACACACAAACACATAACAGTATTATTATTACGAGGAAGTAATCTGCTGCAACAACGCTGCCACTGCAAGTAATCAGCGTGTGATTCTTAAAAGACATTACTGTTTACTTGTTTTTGCTGTATCTTCCTTTAAATTCTCCAACAACGAAATGAGCTCTATTTACAATTAGAGTTCTAATGCTTACCAATCAGACTAGAGGAGGATGCATTTTACAGTTTCCCGAGGCTCTACAGCTAATTTTGTTTGTTTATTGGTTACAAAAGTCGATAAAACGCTGGCATATACAGTTTGTTTCGTATTATCCAAAAATTCATACTCAAAAGATATTATTCATACATACATGATGCCATAACGAGGAGCAAAGGATTTTTTCGACTTACCTTCTCTAGCTTTGAGGTAGACTGTGTTGGCAACAATATTCTCGAGTTCCATGAGTTCCAGACTATTTGCGTTGAGATTTTTGGCAGTGGCAGGGGATATATGACCCCATGCACTTATAAGTGATAATTATCTAGACGGAATGCCAGGAGACATACCTGCAGAAAAATGAGAATGCATAAATAAATCATTTGCTTACAAATCACACAACTTCACAAGTTCAGGCTGATTTATTGCAAAGGGTAGAGACGCCATTCTCAACAAATCACATGAGAAAAGATTACCAATTGCGTTATAAAAGTTAAATGAGACATATTCTACTAGCTAGAATAGCATCCAGTGCAGACCGGAAAAACGCTATCAGAGTATGATAGCCAAGCTGACGTACTATACTATCTAGTAGGCAGATTTTTGCAAGCAATCAGAGCCCAAGTTTACAAGGCCATCCATATTTATAACTCAACTTGAAAGGACGAAAAAAATATCACCAAGAGCAGATTTCCCTGAAGCATACTATCCTGGAGAAACGAATGGATATAGTGCTAGAGACAAATTGGATGCTCTTAATAATATGCTGTTGTGTAGCACATTTAATTAGAGCTGAAAGTTCATCGAGGACATGAACAGATCAAGATAATACCATACCAAAGCACTTTGTTACATGAAAGTTAAATATGATGTGCCTGATCGGAAAATAATAAATATTCCTTTTAAGTGCAACCATGTAATTTAAATTGACTATCAACTATATAAACTATCTATCATACAATTAAATCCCTTTCATTCACAAATCCCACTTCATCATTAAATCACCATCATCAGTGTGTACATTTCACATTAATTTCGGCTGCTGAGCCCTTTTATCCATTATCCATGGAAAGCATTTTGACACGCCTACGCGAAAACTCAAGCGGTGACGCCTCAGTAGTGGCAGTTTTTTTAGCGTTACGATATATGTACTAATAGAGGGTGAAATAAAAAGCAACAATAACAGGAAGAAACACTTATACAGCGGATGGATGATGGCAATGTCCTCCTAAGGGAACATGCTGAGTTTATGAAAAAGATTCCTCCGAAATCACATTATTTCTGAAGAGACATAAAAAGGTATGTCGCATACGACGCCAGACGACAACAGGCATTTTATGATTTCTACTCCCTGATCTGATCTGTTTTGAATGTCTACATCTTCCTAGTAAATTATACGCCTTATTCTTTCCATCTTTCATTTCAGTAGTAACTGCCAATGCGAGATTTTATGTCAACTACGTTATTAATCAAAGACGGCTCCTCTCTGGAAAACACCATACAGGTCACAAGGTACGCTCTACACGTGCTCCCATTTCTTTTATTCATCCTGACATAAAAGAAGCTATAATGATGATACAATTTCCGTTATTGTTTTC
>JAQIXW010001911.1:0-17277 GCA_034700685.1 Willowsia buskii | reverse complement strand
CTTTTCCTACCCATGTTAACTTGCTACCTGTCCTATCCTCTCCGTGTATTTAAGCAATGCATACCGAGGATAGGATGCGTAGCTAGTTAACATGGGTAAGAAAAGTTCTGATTTTTGGCCATCCTGTTCACTCTTACTTTCACAGTAGTAGTACTGTTCATACTTCATACCAATGTGATGTGCTCGACTTGTTTAGCCCAAAGAGACTTACATTCAAATCTGTAAATGAACGCTCACTAGACTATCAGACATCTTTTAGAAATCTCAACATGATTTTTTTACTTTACATATTTCAAGGGACTAACTAACCAACCAATATCACGACCGTTATATTTCATCTTGTATTTATTTCGGTTCTGTTGTCTATATCATCATGCAAGTAGCCTGATGCAACTTAGATTGATCAGGATTCTTTTTTAAGATATTAAGAAAGCAATATTGTTAAATAACTCAACCAAATCAAGCAAACTAGGAACGACTTCTGTCCATAATTTTAATCCATTCCTAGTAGAATCATTGAAATAAATACAGAATCGCGTAAGTATTAAGTAGTACAAATCGTACAAATCCTCTTGATACCGCCTTGCAACTTTTATTGATGCAATTTTATCCTGATAAATTGCTGATACATACGTACTAATCTTACCTTTTAAAAACGTAGATACAGAAAATTACATGTAAGAGGTGTAGGGATATAAAGCTTCATCTTATATCATATCCTATGGCATTAAAAACCATCAGGTCATCATCATCAGGCCATTAAATCTTATTATAAGAGAGTATGTTTTAGCAACAATGTCATTGCATTTATTTGCATTTAGTAGATCCAGTCTACTTTCTTTTTATCAATGTGGCGATAGTATAAAAGATAGGAAGTAAACAGAAGACATGTTTAGTTCATATTACTCATTACTCAAACAACGAATATATATATGTAGTTCTTGAATGATCCTGCACTTTGACTACTTGAAAAACATTTTCCTCATTTACAAAACGGGTATGATTGACTTATTAAATTATACGGGCTTTGTACTTTTATAAAATAATGTTTTAAAAATTTCAAGCATGACATCGGGGAATGTTTTTTCGATGGATACTTTCGACTCACTACAAGTAATTCCATGAAATTATCAGCGTGATAGGTAGAAGCAGTAAGTTTGACAGTGACATGCTTTCGAACTTTGAACGAAATCACTCAGAATGTCTCACTTACCCCCAGAATTCCCAGGATTTCAGCAAAACAAAATATCAATGCGTCTGAATATGTGTGATGTGTATCATTATTTGTGATAAAGTAATTGAGGGTGAATATACATAAAATTTCAAGCAAAACACTCAAAATGAAGATCGTCCAGAAGAGAAGAGTAGTGAACCAAAAAGTGTTGACACTGCTAACAGTGTATTCTAGCAAAGCTGACTCAGAAAACATGGTTTTATCTTTAAAAATATTTATTTTGGCGATGATCTGAAACTTCAAAAATTATGTTAAAATTGAAAATATGTACAATCAATACACACATTTCAAAAATATAAGGTGTCAGCAGGAAATCATTGAGGGTGATTAATTGCAATCACACCACTGTCGGCTGTTAAGCGTGTGATTATATTCGTGCACATAAGCAATGGATTCAAGAGATTTGACAGATGAAAAGTGTTTCCACTGTAAAGCATGTTTAGTACACGTGGACTTGCAGTAATTTATGGATGGATACATATAACACTTAAAATGTAGGTTGAGTAACATGTACACTTCTGGTTTGCTTAGCAAAAAATCCCACAATGACTCATACGTGCCACGACAAAAAACATTCAGTGTTGGAAAGATTCAGAAAAATAACTATCCGTAACCGAGAAGCATGCTAAGTTGATTGAATTACATTAATATAAAAATACGTCTTTTAGTTCGCCTTTAGATTTCAGATAGAAACCGACCCACACAAAAGAATTTGGTATAGTGTGGGCAGGTGCCATCAAATATGCATAGCTGATGTTGATATTTAAGAAAGCGTATCCGACAGAAGCAATAGAAGTTGCTGTTCACATGATCAGAGCGTGCTTCCTGCAGTTTCATGCAAAAATCTTGATGATTCTACCTAACGTCAAAGCTCAGTGGCGTAATCAAGCCGGTCTTCTTGACTTCTCTCTGGTGGCCCTAATAGTTCATTATCAATGTCGCTCTTATTCATAAGCGAACGAATATTTTTTGCCGCTGCATTTTTGCACGAAGCTAGACCAAAACCTTCAATAGAAGCCACAACATTCAATGCAAATTTCAAGTTCAATGAAAGCTGAAGGGTAGTCAGTAGACGAATCTGCTCATTACATGAAAGTAAGCTAATCATTACGATTGCTTTGATGAAGAAAAACCACCAAGATCATTGCTTTTATCAACAACAGAAGCACCCTTAAATTATTTAATGGATGTCACAAAAAGTATTGTTACTGCTACCACAATAATCATTTGGAATTTTTACAAACAGAAGTCCTTGATTTACTTGGTTTCGATTCATGTAATTTATGTTTGAATAACAACTGAAGGATTGTACAGAATGCATTACATAATTGTGACTTAAGCATATTTATCCGTAGTCAATGCGTGAAACGTGCTTCCAACAACTTCTACAAATTCGAAGTAACCGTCATTGAGGCAAAAAACACAACTGTTCTCCTCTACCACTTATCCCTTCATACCACTGGATACATAGCGCACATGCAATTACATGAATAATGAACCCTTGATCTTGATGGAATGCTAATTCGATGGAATTTTTCCATTCCAAATGAGAGTGGCGAGTGACAGTCCCCTTATCCAGCAGAAAACATTAGTTTATATGTAAACAAATCGTTTTAGTACAGGTTTACCTTAACGTGTTCATTCTTCCAGGCAAGATTATTATGATTATTACATTACAATGCGCCCAACAAATAAAATCTTAGGTATACTTATTTTGATGCTTCATGTTGGTGTGCCCTTAAGTGATCCACAAATGTTAGTGTACAACAATAATAATAGGACCACCGACAAAAATTAAAGAAATGTCTAGCATTTTTAGTCGATGAAAATGTAGAGAAAATACTTCGCCAGAAGCGGTTTCATCTTTGTGACGGCCTAACCAGTTGAGCCGCCACTGAATCCGAGAACAGACTGCAACAGAACAGATCAAGCAGATCCGTTAAGAAATGTAGATATTCTTGCTTAAGTAGTTGCATGCATAACCTATGCAGCATAAACCACAGGCTTCAATCGAACACATGAACATCGAATGAACACTCACGCTGTAAACTTATGATTAAATCCGTCACATAGACCTAGATTTGTACAGCAACAATTTTGCAGTTGAGCTTCGACTACCTACGTGTAGGGTTTTCAATAGATATGCGGATTTTTTCGTCGTGAAATCACATAACTTTTTATACCACTTGTGTGCCTATATCTGTAGATATGTACCTACAATCCACAACAATGTTAAAGTATCATCATACCACATCCACATTTTACATGCCTTCATGCACCTCATCATCATCATCATCAGCAGCAACGATCAGCACACGAGCATGTGCTCTCGACTCTCAGTCTAGCAATGTTTTTTTTTGCAAATTTGCAAAAATCTCGTCATGCGAAAGAATCTTGAGTACATACAAGCATTTTTATTGGCAGAGCACATACAAATACTTATGCATGCCCACACAGAGAACCCTTTTGTATTCTGCATCTGTCAAATAATCCTGCTTTCCATTGACACTGCATTGCTTGCATCTCGGCTCCCATACAAAAACGGTCAGCTCTTTGCAAGGCAACCCGCTTTTGCTCCTTGACTTCGGAAGTGGACAGGTGAAAAAGAAGGTGAGAGTGTGTTTGGTTGAAGTCTACCAGATCATATAGAGAATTTATATCTGTGAATTGTGTGAAAAGTGGATAGCTATACTCGCTACTTCCTTGCATAGAGAGTGTTACGGAATTGTTTCATCCAGTTTTCTCTTCAAGACTCAAGGGAACATCAGACGACTCAAATTTAACGGTAATTACACCATATCTTCTTGAGCTGTGCATTAATTGCTCCATAATTCAGTGAATATGCATGAACTGTCAGCATAACAATTATTTTTCCATAAAATTTTTAACGCACTTTCAGTTTATTTGTAAGCCGCTTATTTTTCAAGTCAAAGTGGAGAATGTCCTAAAGTTTAACTATTGTTAGGTATGCGTTAACTTTTTAAAAGTCAATTCATGAAAGACGCTTGACTGTAGAAAACAGTAATGACTTGCGTTTATCGTGATTATGATCAAAGGTTACATCACATTTTTAGAGGAGATAAGGCAATATGAACATTATTATTAATATTGTTATTGGTATTTTTGAACTTTTTAGGTAACTTAAGGTGCATATGCAAATATCTAGTGAATGCGTTGTGTTTGGAAGCATAAAAATAACAATAAATTATTACACCATGACCTACGAGTTAGTTAGAGATGGATTATATAATAATCGAGTATAGAGACTATAGCGCTTAAGATGTAAGAGGGCTATTGCATATATACATTTACTGAAGCGTTCCAGACACCCAAATGATCTTCCTTTGTCCTTTAGTTTCGGCTGGAAGGAAGCTCAGGGAAAGTGACAGCTATAGTAGCGATGCTAGTGTTCACGAGCTCAGTTCGTGATTTTGCTGTAATACAAGCACATGAACAAGATGGGTTACACTGGTTAGGTATACGTATGTCTAGCATTACATGGACCACATATAATGTATATCTCATAAGTTTTAAACCTGAGTTGGGGCTCGAACGATTTACAATACAATGTATATATAACACTCCTAAAAATTGCACGTCAGATCACGCCATATCAGCCTGCACAATATATACACGTTGCATTGCTATTTTTCAACTTCTCTTTTGATGCAAAAACATCAAGCTGGCATTTCTCATGCAATTATGATGTTTGTGTTCGATTAGATGAGCTAGAGTAACCCTTGTAAGCAAGCATCATTGTAACACAATATAGAAACAAAGTATGACGAAATGGGGGAATTTCTTTCAAATCAAAATAATACGAAGGTACTTTGCATGTTACGCTTAATATGTCGATCATACCATATTACTGTACATCGATATTGTTGGTTTCGAGTTTCGACCAATTACATTGGCTCACAAGAGTATCGTACGATATGCATTATTATATCGTATGATTCTGAGGGTGTGATGACTAAAAGAGCCTCATTTGTGGGAAAGGGGAAATGCAAGGCCTTTACCACATTCAGTTGCAATTTTGTTTTTCAAAATAGTAGGTTGATGACATGAAAGCACCTAATTAGGATATCAATTTGTTCAACTTTGTATTCAGATTGATATAAGGCCTTTCATCACGAGAAGAAATATTGTTTTATTTTTAAAGTGTACACTACAAACTGCTCAAACATTTTAAAACTTCATTACAGCTCATGTAAATTTTCTTTAATGTTAGTTTAAACAAACTTTTTATTGATCAAAATACAAATTATATGGGTCAGGAAAACACGTCATATGCTCCGGAATTCCAGGGTTGTTTGCCTTTACTTGACAATATCTAAATGTAACTGACTTTATATTTTTAAGTTTTTCCATTCATGCAAGCATTTGACAACAAAGTAAAGGCATGCAATGATTTTCCATCATCATCGTATCAACACGTAGTCCAGTCTGAGTCACGCCACCTATATCACGCCACGGCTTCCCTGCTCATACTCATCGTCAGTTCAAGATGTTACGTGACACTGGTTGAATCATTATATAACACAGGCTTAATACTATGATTTCTAAGAGGTTTAGCTTGTTTGGATCCATTCATTGAAAATCCACAAAACTTTTATTGGATTAGCCATCCACTCGTGGATTCGTGTGACTTATTTCAACGATTCCATTCATAGCTGTGTATTCAAATTCACATTTTGTAGGTACTTGCATACTTAAATGCTAGGTGGATGCTTGAAAGGTTTTTGGCTCTTATGATCGTATAATATGTAATATGTTTTACCTCCAAATTGAAAATATGAGCCTGCAATGAACTTGTAAACAGAAATTCAACCTCACGCCACTTCGTCACACTTGACAAATTTGAATAGCACCAGCACGTAAACTCACAGGCATGTATCACAGGCAAGGTCATGATTATGATTACACTTAAGGGATAATAAACAACCTAAATAGCCTAAATGATTGCTAAACCAAATACTTTCATTCATTAAACGATTTACATTAGTAGTCTAAATGACAAAAAGTGAGCTGCCTTTTTTAGGGTCAGTTTGGTATCTAGTTTACCTTCATGAGGATTTTGTACACCAATATGTTGTAGTACACCAATGCGTATTTGCCTGCTATGTTTTGTCAGAGTTATGAATTATGTAGGTATGTATGATTTAAGGATTAAGATTACACCATATTCATATAAAGTACGCCTTAATACCTAGATATCTAAATTCATTCCAATCTAACAAAGTTTGCAACACAAAATTAATATTTTTAAATCCTTATTTTTTACAGAGAGTTGGTTATCAATTTCATCATCATGTCACGAAACATCATGTCGATGTTCCTGGCTCCTGCAGCCAAGTCCATACTCAAACCATCAATGGCTTCACGAAATATCGGAATGATAAACTTCCAGCTAATGAAAAATTTCTCTACAAAACAGCTCAGCCCTGCTGTTGCTCTCATGACAAATGGATCGACAAAGCATCTGAGAAACCGACCAGATCTCTCAGAATATTCTTCCGAAGGCAGACCTCTTGCAGTAATGTTGTGTTGGCTTGCTGCAAAAAATAACGCAGTCAAGAAATACGCGCAATTCTACATGGATCAAGGATTTGATGTTCTCACAATTAGGATTAGTCCGTGGCAGCTCTTGCTTCCAACCAGAGCTGATCCAATCATCAGACACGAAGTACTTCCAACTCTACTCTCAAGCGATCATGATAAAAAGCTAATCCATGGGTTTTCCGTTGGTGGCTATGTTTTTGCCCAGATGTTAAAATATATGCACAATGATCCTACGGGAAAATGCCAAGAAATGATGAAGACCATGAATGCACAAATCTGGGATTCCGTGGTAGATGTTAATGGTATTTCGATAGGTGTCTCGAAATCAATTTTTGTAAATTCACCTTTCCTTCAAAAAGCCATGCAGTCGTACATCGACTTTCACTTAAAGACTTTCTACGACATTGCAACTAAATATTACGACGAGGCTCATGAATATTTTTACAACAAACCTCTGAAAGCCCCAGCCCTTTTCTTGGCATCTGAAATCGACCAAATCAGTACTATTGATGTCATCCAGGATATTCAAAAGCTATGGGGTGGGAGGGGCATCTCTTGTTCTAACAAAGTCTGGAAAAACACATCTCATGTTGGACACATGAAGGTATACCCTGAAGAATACAAGCTAACCGTGAAGATGTTTTTAGATAGGAGTGGGTTCAAGAGAGGGGCTGGACTTGTACGTGATGAGAAGGAAACCATCATTCCTCATGGAACTATTCCTAATGTTGTCTATTCTAAAGCAATTTAAGTTACCAAAAATGTACTCGAATACAAGCGACTAAATACGTTGTAATAGTATTACTTTTAATTCGTGAAAAAAGGAACGTCTGAATGAATTTTTTGTGTGCATGTACATACTCATCGATTTCTTTGGAAGGGGAATTGAAGTATACATGATATTCATAACGAATGTATTAGCGCCTATTTATTATTTTAAATGCATTGTATAAATCTCGTATAATTTTTGTACCTATTTCAAAACAAATATCATAGTAATAGCTAGCTTTAAGATGTGTGACTTATTGAGCACTACAATTAATACCAAAGAAATATAATTAGCTCCATGTTGTATAAGTACATGTAATGTTTATTTTACCAATTCAAGAATTTAATGTTTACTTTATGAAATCAACACCATTTGTACGAAGGGCTGAAACGAAGAGAATTTCCAAAGTAAAAAGCAATTTTATTTTTTTCTCAAGAACGAAAGATATCGTTGTCATCATATCTCCAAATTTTGCTCGTTTTCACATGGTGTACAATGCCAAATGTCATACACATTAGTCATCGCATCAAAAACTTTTACTTGTGAAAAATAGATATCCAACTGCGTAAAAAAGATTATTAGTTATTCATATTATAGCTTACTTTAATGATAATAGTAGTATGTTCTACTCATGTACATAATATTTTGTTTATCATTGTTAATAATGTAGGGCTGTTTTCGCGTAATTCGTAACTGTAAATTGGGCTTATATGCGCAGTGACTTTTGTACTTACACGTAACTCGTTCAATAAAGATAATAAAAGTAAATGGTTCCATGAAAAATATGAAAGATATAAGACATTTTTGACTTATCCTAAAAAATCCCATATTTAGATGGTAATCACCAAGCTGTATTTTTTATGTTTTAATTTTGTGTTTATGCTACTCCACGTCCATTACGCTTTGCTTAACGGAGGGCCAGAGACGTGAAGAAAGAGAAAACTTCAGTCGTTCAGTCATTGATATGCATATTGTGTTGTGTAACAGTTATGCAAAGATAATTCGTAGGCTAAAAATGATGTCACAATTTAGTTATTTTTTGGTTGCTTGCAGTATTAGTTTCTGGAACAAAACCAAGAGATAACCATTAGGCATATAGTACCTATGTTTATATTTCTGATCATATTACATTGTTATCACTCATTTCCTATTAAACAAAAACCATTAATTCGATAAAACACAACTGACGCCAAATAAGAATGTGAGAAAATCGAAGCAGATCACATAGTAAATCATTCATCTTACTATACAGCTGTCTACTACTACTTACAAACAAATTTAATATCATTTCAAAATTAGCTCGGTCGTTTTCGGCAGATGTATCCTTTCTTGTGATTTAGCGTACAGATATAATTTGAAGTAGGAGAAAAAGATAAGCATGGTTTTACGTATATAGGCATATGAAATAGTTTAACAAAAGGTCCAATATATCATCTCAATGATTTACGTGCCAAATCCTCTTCAAGCTAAGACGACCAGTGTCACAACAAAGATCTCCTTGGCCAAAAACAACCGTAAAACGTTGTTAAAAGTGAATAATAAAATACTAATGCCCATATAAGTCATAAATCAATACCCAAGGGTAGTTATAGGTTTAAGGCATGATTCATTATATAAATACGAGTGATGATTTCATAATATATAATTGCATAAGCCAAATTATCCCACGTTTGCTTTTATTGTTTCTACTTCTTTTCAGTTGCTCGAAACTTTCGGTAGGATCAGTTTGTAAGTCAGTGAAAAGAGACTCCATTTATGACTGCATCCACTTCCACTCCTTCCCATGCCATTTTGTTTATCTGGAGCTCTCTTTCGTATTCTTTGAAGCAATAGCATTTCACTCTCAGCATCTTTGTTGATATTTTTTAGAATAAGAATGGAAAAGGCATGCATAATCATAATCAGTCGATATAAAACTACGACTTTTTCAGCTTACTTCTACTACGACGTCGTAGCCGTGTGTATAGATGTTTTGTAGCTTCATAATCGCAAATATTACTGTTATAAAATAATATACATGATGTATTGCATTGTATGTTCATATTATTATTCTACATACAATAGATAAGTTATGTGAATGTAGATAAACTGAATATGTAATGCTTTCTTTGCCAGTGTGGAGAGAAGTGCTAACAACACGAGTAACTGTCTATGGGACAAATACAAGGATTGAGATTGCAGTGCAGTAGACTTTTTCCTTGCGGATCTTTAGGTGCTTTTATAGGCATTGGCCTTGCATTGCAGATATGATGTTCAAGATGAATCTTTTCATATGTATTTTCACATGCGTATTCTACGATCCCCAACGCGTTACTTTGCTTCACAAGAAAGCATGCATTTCTTGCATACATGAATTCAGCCAGCCTAACTGTTTTCAGCAGTCAGATAGTCAGCAGTGGAAGTTTGCAATAATCAGAACAATGCGAGCAGTGAAGGAGGCAGGAGTAATTTTTGAAGGACATTAATTTTACTGCATTTGTTCCTCTTATCAAACTAATCTCTCTTACGACAAGTCTGATCTAACAAGTACAATCCTTTAGTTTTACATCGCTACGAGTAATATAAACTTGCCTTTTCTAATTTTTAATTGAATTTCTGTTAAATTAACAAAGTGTCAGTTCTTTCATGCGTGCCAAATTTATTGTGTATTTGATAAATAATATTTCGTGACTTATCGCTGTCAAATAGGTAGACTTTTATATGTTCCTGTTTGTAAAGGTGTCTCATCAAGTCTCCCTGGCCTTGACTCCCTTTAGCACTCTTCTTGTGTGTAAACACGAATTCCGCTATTTCCGCTGTGAAACCGTAAAGTGACAGGTACCTAAGCAAGTGTAATGAATTGTGAAGCAGGAGACAACCCAAGGATTAAAATTCCTCAGGGAATTCTGGAAGGGTTTGTTTTACGAAGTAGGAAGAAACAACCCTATTACGGATTTTATGGAATTCCTTACGGAAAAGCCGAACGATTTGAGGTTGGACACGTTCCATTTTTATATTGCTTCTCTGACACTTTTAACCGCTTTCTCTTTGCACTTCCTGGGCTGCATATCAGCATTTTGTAGCGAATCCAGCAAGCTTTTCTGGAGAGTTATACACTGGCCAATATCTTATTGCGTGCGAAACCATGTGCAAAAGAAAAATCTTAGACTATCCAATCACAGCTTTCTATTCCTGTAGCTGATGAAAGCACGAATTGGAATTGGAATCTCATATACTGACCAAACTTGTATTAGGTTTGCTTGTAATGGCATACCTACGTAGATGTGCACTATAGAAGTAGTCTAGGTATATAATGCAATATATTATGCCTTCCACTGCATTACAGCACATCTTAGCTACACTCTGTTGTAAAGATCGGAGATTGCTGTTGAACTATGAACAAAGACCAAATCTTTGTAGCATAATGGATTCCGATTCCGAATCGACCGTTTTTATGCAAAAAACGACGACGATGACACCCAATGTGTTCACTAAATCATTATTGCTCATAGTAGTTAGCCTTTCCCTAGAAATCAAGTAGCATAATAACTACTTCAACTAAATAACTTCAATCTTCAATTTTTTACTGACCCTTTACAGCAGTAACACAACAAAGAAATTTCATTGTCTAATTATAACATATTGTCTTTGTTCGTTTTTCAGCTTCCAAAGAAATGGGAATCTTGGAACGGTGTTCTAAGTGCAACCAAAGCAAAGGAAAGATGTATTCAGTTTGGGAGAGCAACTAAGCGTTTCGTTGGATCCGAGACATGCTTATTCCTGAACATATTTACTCCCGTGGTGAGTTTCACTTTACATAACTAACCTATTGACATTAAGTTTAGTTTGCATATCCATATACCTTCATAATATTCAATTCAGTTTCAGATTCAGGATCCTAACGACTTGAAAGGTCTTCCTGCTACAGCACCTATTGAAAGATATCCGGTACACTGATTTTTTTGTACCATATATATAATTATTAGTAACTCCAACGAACATGTTGTAATGTAATTGTGAGGAACACATATTATTGATTCTCTTTATCAACTTTCTTTACAAATAGGTAATAGTTTTCATTCACGGTGGTGGGTTTGACAGTGGGGGAGGAGACTTGTTCGGAAGCAAATTTCTCGTGGATGCGAATGTAATATTAGTCACAGTAAGCAAACTATAATTTTTCACCTCTATGTAAATATGTAGGAAAAAGAAGAATACATTAGTGCAATTTTTAAGGTGGTTTGGTTAATTAATGATCCAGATAAATTACCGTTTGGGTTGTTTTGGTTTTGTGAACCTCGGCGATGGAAATCCCGGAAATTTTGGATTACATGACCAGGTCATGGCTTTAAAATGGGTTAGTTGTTAGTTGGAACAAATAACCTGAGCTTACTTAATTGAAGTTAACTAAATATACTGATTTAATGCTATTTTTTTGTCGTGCATTTGATAAAAGGTCCAGAAAAACATCAAATATTTTGGCGGAGATAAACATAATGTGACACTTTGTGGGCATAGTGCTGGAGCTGGGGCTGTGCACTACCACATGCTGTCATCCCTTTCGTCTGGTTAGATATATTTTTTTGATTTTTTTTATTCCTAAATTTTTAGAATTAATTATGTAAAGGTATTTTGTTCCATGTTATAGGACTGTTCTCAAAAGCCATCATGCAATCTGGGTCGGCACTCGCACCATGGGCGTTTAATCATGCCCCAGCAGAGAAACTGAAGAAGCTTTTGAAGCAGTTGGATATCGGGTTTTCTCACAACAAGACTGAAATTGTTACGAAACTACGACGGATGGATGCAAGAGCTCTTGCTGCTCAGCGAATTGATTTTGAGGTAACTGTGAAAAAACAACGGGTGTGATTTTCCTTGTTTAATTACTAACAATTACATATGTTTGCGCTATCTTAATATCTACATTGCAGTCGGTTAAGGACGATCTACCCAAAATTCACTTTGCGCCATCGATCGAGTCTGGTCCTGAAAATGAAAAGAAGTTTTTGACAGAGTCTCCAATGAAGATTTTGCACAGTGGGAGGATCGTCAATGAGGTCCCCTTAATTTTAGGCATAAATGAAAAGGAGGGCCTTTACCGATCCCTTCGTAAGTTTATACAAAACTAATAACCGCCATGATCATCTTTACTCAAAGCTTGTAGCCATGTAGCCTATACAATATATTATTAAAATCTCCGTCATAGCGATTCTCCGTGATCCCATGCAGTTAAAAGCATTGAATGAGCATTGGTCTCAAGAATTGCCTCGACATTTGATGTACAGGAGGGAAAGTGTTAACCAGCCAGAGGACTTTGCTAGATCTATCAGAAAATTTTATTTTGACTCCAAACCCATTGTGTGTCCTGAAAGTGGTGATGCAAGGGAAAGATTGACCGACATGATTTCAGATCGTCTGTTCATCTATGGACTGCGAAAAACTGCCTTATTGCATCGTGCCCACGCAAAGAATCCAGCGAATAATATTTTCATGTACAATTTTAAGTACTCCGGAGACTACAGCTTTTGCAATGGTTTCGAGGTCAGGGAGACTTATGGAGCTTCACACGCGGGTAACAATAATGATGTTCTGCTTCTACATTAAAAAATCTACACCATGTAAGTTTGTAAGTGCCAAATTATTTAATGCTTATTTTTATTTTATTGATAATATTGGTAGATGAACTTCAGTATTTGATGAATCAAAGAATATTTTATTCGAAAATCTCTCCGGGGTCTCAAGCAGATGAGATGATCGATAAAATGACATGGCTTTGGGGCAACTTTGCAAAAACAGGGTATGGAACTAATTCAATTACTTTTAGCCCTAGGTCTAAAGTTCTCAGTGCGTTTCCCAATATTTCCTTACAACATTAAATACCTGTTATGATTTTATAGGATTCCTTCCTATCCCGGCCAGAGCCAAGATTGGTTGCCCATTCCTTTGAAACATGACGTACAAGACGACACGCTGAAATTCTTCAGTATTGATGTTGAGGATGAGATGATTGACGATCCTTTCACTGCACGAATGGGTAAGGAATACATGCGTGTTTCTGTGCCTATTTCCATGTATTTCAAATATCTAAGAATTCTCACTCAGGAAAAGCAACATAACAAAGTGCTTAATTCGATGTATTTTTCAGATTTCTGGGATCGCGTTCCTAACATTTCTCTAACTTTTTGACAGTGTCTCATTTCTTGGCAGTTATACATACCAACTTCATTGTTATGAAATATGTTTTTGAATTCCACTAACTATAAGATTTGTTAAGCAATTTTTAAAACATTGTGATGAAATTAAGATTGCAAAGGGTAACATAATTACCAAATTATTGTTGATGCATTTTTTGTATGATATAAAGAAATCATGGCGTGTCTTTTTTATCTTATGATATATATTTTTTAATAGAATAAGATGAATTATTGATTATACTAATTACATTATATGAACTTCTACTACTATTATATTTATACGGCACCTCTCATGTATATACCTATGCGAATCTCTGATTTATGCCAAGTATGATAGTGCACGTTCAAGTATATTGTGCTGACTGACTGACAACCGAAAGTATATGAAATTATTAGAGACGATTTTGTACTTACCCTGGAATCTGTCTCAAACTTTTAAATGATAACGTTGATCTTGAATTAAGCTATGTAAATATATGAAGGTCCAGTTTTTCTTGACAATAAAGTTTACTGCAGCAGTACAGAACAGAACTTAAAAAGCAACGCAAATACGTACATTTTATACTTATATTTATTTTACAACATTACTGATACACGCCTACAAACTCATATAATAATGAAGAACCTACAAATACAAAACTCTGTTTCATAATAGTTCACCAGCATATACACCAACACCTAATAATTAATTTGATACATAAACTGCCATGTTGAACTTTTAACTCATTCGTCCTCCAATTTCTTGTATCCTCTTAAAATGGTTTTCTCAATTGTAAGGCAAACGTCATCAAGTAATGCAAGAACTAGAGCTTACTTCATTTTCTTTAACCCTAGTTTTCTGTCTGCACAAGTTTTTATTTCATCACGTAAAATTTGTTGAATGCAAAGAAAACTTAAAATATAATATATTTTCAACTTAACAATGGCTGCTTCTGCCCCAGTGTCTATAGGCTATAACAGTATGGATGTTCAGCTACAAAGGAAGAGACAATGTACACAGACAATTCTGGATATTAAAAGGGCAAAAAATTTAAAATGGGAGGAACTGGCTTCTGCAATAAACCGCTCACCTGTGTGGGTGACTGCGTGCTGTTTAGGTAAGGATGATTTTTAAAAAATTCTCTTCAAGTATCATTTAAATGACTCATTTTACCAAGATACATTAATCTATTCAACAGGGGAGGCTTCCATGGACGAAGCCTCAGCTACAAAGTTGGCAGCGGTGCTGGGAGTTGATGAAAACATTCGGAATATTCTAATGGAGCCACCTATCAAAGGTCAAGTTCCTGTTGGTACACTAGTACAGGATCCATGCATTTATCGCTTACAGGAAGTTACAATAGTGTATGGGAATGCAATCAAAGAATTAATCCAAGAAAAGTTTGGCGATGGTATTATGAGTGCCATCGACTTTAAAATGGAAGTGGAAAAGGAGGAAGACCCTGCCGGTGATCGTGTTCGACTTGTGATGAGTGGAAAATATTTGCCATACAAACGATGGTAGAAAGTGATTGAATTCCTTGATTGATATAATTTGCATGCATCTACAGTATCTTATCTCTATCTGTAACGAGTTCTACCTATCTAACGGTTGACCAATTTCAACTATGTTCTGTTGCATTTGTCAAGCATCATTCAAAATAAATACCATTCTAGCAGTAAACGTGTAATTATTTTCTTGCTAATAGTCTCACTAACTGCACATAAATACAAAAATTTTACCTAACCTCGCTCGCAATCAAAAATTGATTCATAAAATTATACCTATAAACCATCCATCTTCTAATTGATTGCCAGTTGTCCCTAATTTAACATAAAAAGTGTAAGACGACTGCAAGACTCAGAACGACTGTATGGAGTTAGGTGGGGGAAGTACATGCGGATGGAGTCTGACAAAACTAATAATTTTTAGGGATGCATACTAAACGTTAATCTGCTTTAAACTAATCGAATCGTCAATGATTTAATGGTTGAAGCGCAAAACTGACAGTTATCATTATTGCATGTGGATCAATGTATATGAGCATAAAATTGTTCACAATTATTAACTCCCACACATATCTTACTCTCTCACACACATCTTCGAGCTTTACATTGCCATCACTATAAATTTATACGATAACCATCCAGGTTACGACCATTTGGTTCTGGCTGAATACCGGATATCTTCCATCAATCTGCATGTATGTGTTTAGTTGGTTTGGTGTGTCATGCGATGTGAGGAATTCTTGGTGTTTATGCAACTTGTATGCAATTTCTGCAAAACAAGACACATTTTCTTGGTGACTTCGACTTGAAAATAATTAAATTTATGCTGTGGAGGTGAATTATACTCCAATCATTGAAGAAGATTGAAGATGTTCAGGCTATTATGCATAGTAAATGCTGATAACGGTGAGTACAATAAAAGTTGGTCACAATTCGCCATGCATAGCAAAAAGTCAAGGACAATGCAAACATGGTTGACCAATATTGCTCGTCTTTAGGTCCTGCTGGCTGCGGTTAAAACAATTTGTTGTAAACGTTTATAAGTTGTTGTTCTTCTGCATATCAAGTGTATTTACCTTTGATTTTATAAGGATGTTCTTTCTGACGTGAGGTAAAATTTTACTCATTTTGCTGCTTATGCTTTTAATTCCCATCATCACAATCTCAAATACAAAAAAAACATAACATTTTCAGTTGCTCCCACAATCAGTATACAACCATGTCTTGAACAAATTAAACTCACCGAGTACAAAATTTAGCGTTAATTATTGTGTTCGTACGAAGTTACAGTTACAACATCAAAGCAACCACTTTTCATTTAATTTACTCATGGCAGTTGCCCTTACAAATTGGCCTGATGTAAAATAATATGCGCATTAGCCGGTCTAAAAAATCAAAGAGGAGATAATATGTTTTTAAACATAATTTCCACATTTACACAAACAACCAATGCTATAAGGTAATTCTATCAAAGTTTTTCTATGCATGACATGCATTATATGTGCTAGTCTTAAAATCTTATACAAAAACATGCATCGCCAGTGAAAAGGAAATTTTATAAACGTGATATAGATTTCCAAAAATCAATGGCAAACAAATTTAGGTCAATCATTTCTACCTGAATCATCAAACATTTGTAACGTATTCGTTTCCTACTCATTTGTCTGCACGAGCCATATATATGTGCATGATAAAATCGCATTACAACTAATGAAGTGTTTTAGATCAATAGAAACAAATAAAAGATGCAACAAAACTACCTTTAAACTTGAATCTATCTATTATTTGTGTAATAAAAATGAAAGACCGAGCTTAAACTGTATTGTGTGCGTGCAATGATTTTCAAATTGCAACATATTATATTGAATGTTTTTTGTGCAATTTGTATGTAGTTTTCCACTACTGGAAATGATTATAATCAATCAAATTATGCTTTGAAACAACATAAATTCAATTGGATTCTTAACATAATATGTGTCCAGTCAAAGTATTCCGCAATTCAGATACATACACGCACTACAAACCAATACCAAACGATAGATAATCCATTA
>JAQIXW010001910.1:0-17279 GCA_034700685.1 Willowsia buskii | reverse complement strand
TTCTTAATTTATAAGTCAGGTTAAAGACATATTCCTAAAATGTTCAGATTAATCGATTTAATTGAAGTTTTGAAAGGCGATCAGAAGCGGCTGATTGATGGTGACTGCAGACACTATGCTTTTAGATTGTTGTTTACATGTGCATTAGCGTTAGATTCGCGCGCATGTATTTTGAGTGAAGAGTGAGATACACCCAATGACAAATTGCATTCTGGTCTTAACAAGAAAAACATTAACCATGCATATATATGTATATAAATACAATGAACAACAAAATAATATTAATATGCATGATGCCTATATATATATAAAAGATAATATATTTTTTCGTTAGTCAATTCTCTGAGCCAGAAGGATAATATAAAACCAATTGGCAACAGGTGGGAAGGAGGAGTACGCTGACGTGAGTTGAGCTGAAGATTAACCTTATCTTCGAAATAGCTATTATAAATCTCTGGTTCTCCATCAAAGAAAAAAAAACGAGCTACTGTGTTACGAACAACAGTTGAGGCTTGAGCGAGATGAGTCAAGAACATAATATGTAAGTAGTATAATGATGAATACGTGAAAGGGGGAGTAGAAGAGAAAAAGAAAGACATGATTCAGGTTCGTAAAAAATAAGAGAAGAGCAAAAGAGGTGCTTCATCGACTTACCACTTGTGCTTCTGTATTTATTTATTAAGGCTTGTAAAATAAACTCAAAAGACTTACAGAGAAGTAATAATAATCATTATTACATTTTACTTCTGGGCCATTCTGCAAACTGCTACAATTCAACTGTGAAAGTGTACCCGACCCAACCCTTGAGAATATATTCACATTATAATATGCATTTCTTTTCGTATTACAGCTTATAAAGAAGAGAAAAGGGTTATCAAATTCAAATTATCCACCATATATAAGGAAAAGATTCGAATTAGGGATAAATCAAAGTCAGTAGCTTCCAGTCATATATAAGATATTTCATTGCATAGTAGAGTTATCATTATCATAGTTGTTTATAATGTAATAAAATTTAATTTAAAGACAGAGAAAACTCATGGAAAAAAGTGCGCTTTGTTTTCTTCCACATACGCAATTTTCGTTCTTGCAAAAGTAAGTCCAAAGTCTGTACAGCAAATTCAGAGAAGTATAAACATATTTTTCCATTTGAATACGATTATTGATGCGATACGCGATACATGTTGAATCAAATTGTTATAATTTCTCATTTGGTAACACACTAAACATAATCCAAACCGAATGAAAATTCATTTCCTAAATTCTTAAGCAATGCAACGGCAAACAACAAATCCTGAAACTTTGCGGTTCTGCTCTACTACCATATTTATCATATTCAACAGTCACCATCATGAATGATACATATATATGCACTAAAGGCAAAAGAACAAACACCTACTAAATATGCATACATTTTTCAAATCCATACCATCCCTAAACGCACTTTTTCTTTCGTTAGTAACTTTAACTTTTATATGATGCATATTATATTAGCAATAGTAAGAAGAATATCATCATGATCATCATCACATCACGATCACCCGTCCGTCCCGTACCACCATCATCATCATCACTACTACCACGCCGCAATATCAACACCACATTTTCTACGTTGATAGTATCTAAATAATACAAGAATATCATCATCATCATCATGCACCCAAAGAAACAACTCCCTCGCTCATTCATTCATGTCTATTCCATTCATTCATTCAGAAAATGCAAAACGTACTCAAGGTATGCATACTCTTGGGATACCTGACTCGCTCAAAGAATAACAAAGTGCTACAGGTTCTTCTTGAACCCTTTTTCTTCACTACTTCATTGTCAATCACCCAAAACTATATTCCCCTATAATATTCATTTTCTTAAAGATCACTAATACCAATGTGACTACTGATATGCATATGCGTACATACATTACTAAAAACTTACACGCCTACCGTCATTAGATAAACACTGCACAGTAGAATTTCGGAGTCTCAGGTAATGTCAATAATAAGAAGGTGTATGTGAGTATGAGTGAGAATGACAAGCAATTGAAGCTGTTGCTGGCATTATTAATATTACTTACTACGTGCAATAATTGATTCCTACATAGAGAACTCTCTAATTTATGCATATGATGATTTTAAAGTTCTATAAAATCTATTGCACTGTTCTCATCAGTTACCACACGCTATTCAATGATGCTACTGCGGAAGAGATGATATTAAAATGATAAAATATCCAATTCGTAAGGTTTTGACAAGATTGACCCCAAAGAGTTACAGAGTTACAGATCTGCACATGCCACACAGCACAGCAATAAGCGTCATGTTTCAATATTCTTCTTTTTTTGTTTTACTATAAAATTATGATTGAAAATCGCAATTATTGCAAGTATGGAAGTAAGAAATCTTTGACCAGTTAGTTAGTTTTGAAGTAAATAGAACAGCACGAAATGCAACCAACAACTGACTGAATATTACTGGTTTCTTTGATTGATACAAACAAAAAAATACTGCTTAATTTCAGTCAAGTCATTGCGTTCATAATTTTGCTACTCATAAAATTTCCCTATATCCTTTAAATTTTAAGTTACCCTTTGATTCAGATAAAATGGTTTTCTGCTATGGTCTTATAAATTATGGTGGATAGAAGTGAGGCGAAATTAATTGCAATGTCAAATGTAGCATGGAAGGAAATTACTTTGAAGCAAGGTGATCTTTTTACATTTCATATGTATGAAACCTTGGGTTCACCAGTAGTCATAATGAATTGTATTCACGCACACAATGAAGTTATAATCAGTAAGAAGAGTTTGAAGAGAATTGATAAAGCGTTCATTGTATGATTCTGTTTTATATGTCACAACAATTGAGTGATAATTTGCTTCCTCCTCCTCTTGCTAGTAAAATTGTAGCGAGATCCACAAAAATTCTCAGAACACCCCTAAACCAGCCACGCAACTCCAGAGTCCCGCATCACATTTACCCTTCTTCCAGATGCCCTAGATCCAAGAAGAGATTTACTTTTTCACGCTGTTTTAAGTAACATCTGGACCTTGATGAAAATTATGATGACCACATTTTCTTTCACTACATCATCGAGCTATGCATATGACACATAATAACTCGGTAACTTTGTTGCAGAGCATAATAGTATTTTCTTTCTACGATAATGCATAAGAAATGATGGAATAAGCACAGTGTTATCATCTTCGTTGTCCGTGTAGCAATAAGAGCGTTTGGTTTTGGTGGATATTAGGTTGGCCAGGAAAAAAAACTTTAATTTTCCTACTCCTCTAAAAGAAGTTTCTGAACGCGCAGCAGGTTGCAAGCCAAGCCAGCACATATGCACAACAGAAGAAGCAATATCAAACAACACTTGTTTCTGAATCCAAAACCACTGCATTTGCCACTAGCTGTCCTGCATGTTTGTAATCAGCATCATCTCAGGGTAGGGACAAGAAAACAAAGTGTTAGAAAAAAGTAAATGAAGCTTAGAGAACGACGAAGACAAGGCATTACTGTGTGCTTATTCCTTGTCTCTCAGCCTCTTGGCTACGTAATCTAACAACATCCATGCAAGTTCCACTAACCATTAGAGTACATGTGTGTGTGGACAAAATCTACACTGGATGAAATTACAAAAGAGTATGAACATGTGATCGGACCTTTTTCATTCATAAAATAAAATATTACATCAGTCTCCTACCTTCGTACTCGTTCATTATGCCAGTTTACTTGGCTCGCCACTACCACTAACTAACTGCCACAGGTAAATACGCGCATAAAACAACATCTTGCATAGATTGAGCATACATATATAGACGAAGCTTGTAGCAAGTACGTAGTAGTAGCATTTTATTGTTAGATGCTTGCCTCTTCGTCTCTTGGGTACTACTAACTAGCCAAGCAACATTAAACAAAATAGAAGGTGAACTGCAGAAGAGTGGAAGAGCCAAAGGACCAAACTTCACTGATAAATCTTTCACTCGTTTAGTTTGCTCTCTACGCTTCACATATTCATTCAAGCAGAGAATCTGTTCCTTCTTTCATTTCTACATCATCGTTCACCACCTTTTCAAAAGGTAGACATACGGAGAGAGAGAGAGAGACAGTGAATGCTTCTACTTCTCCGGATAAATACTCATTCATTAAAAGTGATCGAAGAAAACTTTTTCATTGAAGTCATCAGTACAAAAAGCCGAGCAAGCAACCAAGAATACATTTTTTTTTCATACAAAATACTCATATTGTACGAGTAGTGTGTACAATAGTATATTGCCTCTTCGTACAAATAAGTTTTCAGAGTAAAGAGAGAGAAAAGGATATATATATATATATACAAGAATAATCACCAAGTTTCCCTCCAGAAGAAAAGGGATGTAGTAGAGCAGTAATAATAGGGAGAAGAAAAAAAGCTTGAAAGTTAAGGAGTACACCTTTTCTCATATAACATTATCAATATCTGAGAAGAAACCAAAAAAGGAAACAATAATAATATAAAAGGTACCCTTCACTCTCTGTGACTTTGTTGAACCAGGTTGCTTTACTGGTTAACCTATCTTTTATTTGAGAGAACGGAAACTTAACCTGTGAAACTAAACAAAACAGTCATATCAGTACGCACACATAATAATCGACTTCGTCTGAAAAGCTAAAATGAACACTCTACAACTTCTACTTATCCATTAGCAATCAACATTAAGCATACATCAACTGCTTCAGTTAGAGCCAAAAACCAACCCATCGTCATCATCATCATCGTTTATATATTATTATTCCTTTTTACAACAAGTACACGCTTCTATTACAGCAACAAAGCACACTCAACTTACTACCTTTACCTTGAATTGCCTTGAGTTTTTCTATTTCCCTTCCTGTTCCCTATGCGAGTATTGTTTACTTCCCTATAAAGATAAATGTAAATAGCTTTTTATGTCGTTTACTTCAACAAGTGTGGAGTGGACAACGCTACTTACTATAACCACTACTTTTCACGAGTCTGGATCATCTTTTGCCCGCACCCCAGAGAGGTACCCTATTCCACCTTATAACGTGCGTGAATCTTGAGCAGACTCCCCATTAATTGAATAGACACAGTGCTGGCTACGTGACAGACAAGTGTTGGGTGCTGCACAACAGTATACATTTTACTGACTCCGTTTCATTCGACAATCAGAGCTACACGAGCAGTGCGCCAACATTCATCCATTGAATCAATAATTGGAGACTTTGTTTCATTGCGCCTTTCAAGTTAAATCAGTCACTGACGGAGCACTTGTGAATCATCCGGCAACATAAACGAAACTCAGTTCAGAAAGTTCAGTTCAACTTTAGTGAAAAGCTATATTCGCAAATCACACGTAAATTAAAAAGTGCCTGTCTGTTAACATAAATCAGTAAAGAGAATGAACCCAAGATGAATGGAAACTATTATATGGTGACTTTTGTGACTCACAAATTCGTATCGGTATTCATTCTATCACTATTCCTTCACCTACAACCTTACTTAAGTGTCAGTTCGGCTTTTCATTTGCCCTCAAATAATAGTACCGGTGTAGGAGGCAGCATACCTCACAAAATACTCTACGCAAACGGGGTAAGATTTCTGGAATTATCAAGTAGTATATTTAAGTCATAAGTCTATATTATGTTACTCAATCTGATAGATTCCCAGCATTCGTTCTATGGGGCATTATGATATTTGCTACCTCGATTCATCGCACAGCATTTTCATTCACTGTCTGCATCATGCACGACTTACAGTTTTCGTATGATGAAGGTTTTTACTTACTCGCGATTCGCAAGTGATTTATTTATTTTATATTTGAAGAAAAAATCATCTAGTACAAGTAGAGAGAAATGCTGAAATTTTCGAAGGTATTTTTACACAAGGATTGTATGGCGTAACATAAATTCCTCACGCACACACAGGAACGTGATTATCTCGTAATACGTAATATGACCGGGTCCCATTAATATAAACGCAACAATATTAGTGACAACGTGACTATGTGATAAAACAAAAAATGCTACTCTTATATAGCAATGAAAGATTCGCAGTAAATACATAATGTGATGAGCAAAATTAAGGGAAAAAAATCCTGACACACTCTATCGTTCCATTATATTCACTATATGGTCGTTAAAATACTTGCTCCAACAACAAGCTTCAGTTTACTTTAACTTACGACAATGTATATTTAAAGGATTTAAATCAAATATACATACATATATCGCCATACAATAAGTAACTCTTTCGTTTCTTGTTTCTTCCCCATCATCCCCTTTGCTCATTGACTTTAACTATCATATTATTCTTCTATTATAAAATGAAAGACATGCAATACGCAGTCCATCTTTTGTAGTAAAGCGAATTATACAATGATCAATACCAATACTACCATATAAACCTAGCTAGTTGTCCTTTTCAGAGAGACTCGAACAGCATAATAGTAAAAAGCTTTTGTGTGATATACTTCATTCAGTATTAGCATGCTATAGAGTATATACACGATGATGAGTGCTTGCGGTAGTATTATTATTTCAACAACTTTACTACTACATACGCTAGCAGCTAGATCTTTCATTCATTCATTTTTCATTCATTCTTTTGACTTCATTCATTTATTCAACTTCTCTCTCACTAGCCCACAGCCCGTCATCATTTACTTTTTCACTACTGGTTGGTTGGATGATTAGGAATTAACAATGTTGCAATTCACCATTACTATCCTCAGCGAAATGTTATTTATTGTAAAGAACTACTGCTAGTAATGGGACAAACTACATGACTGCTTCTTTGCTGTCAGAGCCATTTGAAGCACTTTCAGTAATAACCAACAATGGAGAAGAAGCTGCTTTATTAGAATACAGTAGTTGTAAAAGTTGAATACGTCTAGGACTAAACAACATAACACATGGGGATGATGCATAAATAAATGTCTTAAGAAATACCAAAATCTAATGAATGGCAAAGTAATGTTCTTTACGTTCATTCATGCTCAAATAATTCTGCATGAATTGATATTGTGCTTACATATATACATTGTCACATCATGCATACAATCCAAAAACCCGTAAATACAAGCGTCTTATTATTCATAATAGATTTTCAGTAGCTGAGATTTGAGAATGATTCTTTCTTGTATATTTTATAGTCCATCATCAATAATGTCCTTATAGCGTGCATAGACTGTGAAATAATTATAATAGCTTGCATGAAGAGGGTGGGGATTCAAATAAATGAAATGTATTTTATTGTCAACCATTTTCCAGATGAATGAAAATACTCTGCCTGAATGTTCAACATTTTCCGTGTGTAGTAAAATTGACACCTATGATAAACCTTGGATTGAAAAGCAGTGCAGGTGTCCAGAGCACGCTGGAGAGTGCTCTAGTTCTACACTATCAAATGACGGACACACAATAACAGACAAAACAAGACACTACAAGGTAAGGAGTTTTGATTTTATTATTACAGTTATCATTTTCCACAAAAGTGTTCAATATATACCCCGCCTGGTTCACCTATGCTCTAGCATTAAAAAAAGAACTTCAAGACGGAGCTTGAAATGCTCTCAGAGTTTTAAAGGAACATACATAGGCTAATAAACATCTCTTTGAATACTTATTGATTCAGCTTTGTGAGCCCGTAAGGAAATTACCTAAATGCCGGTACTTTCGAGATATAACGTGGACGCTAATTACAAAAGGAGACAATCTAACACAACAAATTGTACATTGCGTTTGCCCCAAAGATGCTGTAGCATACATGATCAAAAGACAAGCGTACACCACCGAGGACAACGAAGTGGGATTTAAATTTTCATTTGCATGTTCTCCACAGAGTGTAAGTTTATAATTCAAAGCCACTCGTTGGTCTTTTAGACAAAAAAACAATGTTTGAGCAATTTGTGAGAATTACTAAAATAATTATTGGATGGATTTGGATTTCAGAGGGTATTGTGCCAAAGGAAGGAACCTTGTAGACTATTTACAGTAAAAAGAAGAACGAGTGTAACGGAAGTCAATACAAGCACTTTATGCCAATGTCCGCCCAATGGCTTTCAGTGCCCAAGTCATCACACAGATCCTGGTGTTATCTCAGGAAAATTTTATCCTGAAAACATGCTCAGAACTTTCTCAGGATATTGTGTTTAGACTATGTTAGAAATACACAAACACATAATATGAAGTTGCCTGAATCTGAGACGACATATGGACTTCAAACCAAGCGTACATAATGCAAGATATGGAAGGTCTCAAGGTCCAGCTTTAAAATGCATCCTGAAATCTTGAAAGATCCTGAGTTCAAAAACTACGGACACCTGGCCATTCATGCAATCCATCTTGCATACACACCACACCACTATACTTACTGCAGGACGAACTCGTGGGACTCCAGCAGCAAAGATGATGCACAACCAAAAAACAACGGATTGATCATATTTGAAAATATATGATATTACATAGTGGATGAGCACATCAAGTCATCCCTAGAAAAGCTATACATGCCATATTTACGCAATGAAATGTTGCTGCTGCTGGTTTACAAGAAAAAGGTTTTACTTTAAAACGAATCCATTTTAACGCGCACAACAAAACCTACTACTACAACACACAACAAAATCCTATCAAAACACACACTGCTAAACGATAATCAGTTTAAAAGGTACAACTAGAAACATGACAAATCACAGAAAAACAAATGATAATCTTATTGTTTTAAATACTAAATTTATAGGGTAGAAAACAAACTTAATGCAATTTTTAAACTTCATTTTTCGATGTAACTAAAACTAATGCAACAGAAAAGTACAAGAGACCCTGACTCTAATATAGACTTGTATTGCTACTCACCAGTCACCACTATTATGATTTTTACAATAGTTGTTTTACAAACAAATAACTTTCACCCAAATAGTTTTAGCCTATGAAGTATACAATAATGATGATAAATGAGACAATCACAGCAGCTCAATTAAATATTAAATGAAGTTCGGAGAAGGGTATTCCATATTATAGTGAATTGAAAGAATCAGTATACACAATCAATTATTGTGTTTGGTTTTTACGATTTAACATTCGTAACACCCACATATACTGGATTTTTACAAAGATAAATATGTGTCAACTTGTATGATTTTAATTTCTTTTAGGGTAGAAGAAAATATGTGTACAATATAAACTGTGAATACGTAATTTTTAAGATTTAAAGATTTTTAAGTAGAAGATAAGGTTGATAATAATTACAAAAAAGTTGTATTAATTAATTTGCATATGTACAACATTGTAAAATACATAGCATGTCACACTGTCAAAGGTTAACAAGTCATTCCACGATTATAGGCTAGTAGACAGTAGACAATCATTATTTTTAAAGGCTGACCGCGACAATCAAATGCAAGATCAAGTAGTCCATTAAATACCGATAATTAGCAGCTTTACAGGTCTGTAACTTATTATTACAACTTTTGTGTCAAAAATGAAATCATAAATAAAACTGAACATTGAAAAAGATATAATTTCAAGTGTTAAATATTCTTAAATTTATGCAAACTTTAATTTGTCCAACACAATCTAACCATACACGTAGTGTTTACTTATCATCCCGAAAATACGTCTGAATTTATCATTATAAGTAGCAACTCTTGTGAAAACATTTGTAGCGTCATGAATTTGAATTAAAACTGCATGTTTTCAATTTCTTGAAGGTACTCTTTCAGGCCCCATCTTACCAGAAAGTTTCGAAACACCAGAAGCAGCTATAAGACGTATGCAACTTTCCTACAAAAGAAGGAAGCAAACTAAAAGCACAGTCTGTTATGTGTAAATATGAGCAGCATACACTACGTATTTGAAAGTTATGCATTGAATTCATAGAGGAAGCTCTCTTTCGCACAACTTGGACGCGCAAGGGGAGCGTTTTGTAGAAAAAGTCAGACACGAAGAAAATAAAATGAGCACAATATGGAGAGGAAATGTTTGTAATCAGTAATCATATTCCTTCCTTTTCAAAAACATTAATAGTTGTAATATTAAATTGAATGGTTACGATATAGTAAATTGAAATTGAAAAGTCAACAAACTTTTCCATCTCATAGTTCGACCAAATTATATGTGCAACTTAATTTCATTACCAGGAAGAAACGTGATCTAATAATGATATAATGTATCGAGTATGTAATGTCAACTATTAAACAATTATTGTTCCAATGTGAAATGAGCTAAAATATATGTGTAAACATCAATGGATCGAAATAATATTCAATCAGCGTAATACAATTCCCCAAAATATGACATTACATTGCAGTTTCGACTCTGCTCATTGATTTTTGCTAAAGTAGCGTTGTAAGAAACAAAAACTACTCTTCTTGAAGATAAAAGTAGCAATATGATAACGCATCTGCAAAAGTGAAATAAAATAATCCTAAGGCTTTGAGTGCTTAATCTTTTTGGAAGTGGCTACCCATATAAGACAGACGGACAACTAAAAATATTACTCCAAACACTTTTGCATAAAATAACTGGTCAAAACAACTAATAATTTCTAGAAATACGTGATAACAATAACCGTCAACAGAAGAATGGTCGATTCAAAAAGTAAACGTAAATGCAGTGTACAAACTGCTAGGACACATCTACGGAAATGGACCTCGTGTGTTTCAACCTATCATTTATGATGTTGCTGTTAGTGAGCTTTGCACTGTAGCGGTTACTAGAAGCATGAAAGCAAAATCCTTCACTGTCTAATCATGTTTGTACACATTTAAGATGTCATGTTTGAAAATTAAAGAAAGAATCAGCAGTAAAATAGTAATAGCCATTATTATTATTATTATTACATTCTAGCTTATTAGTTCTTTCAAGCAAATTTCACCCTACCAGCATGTTTGTCATTAGACGCTTTTCAAGCGAATATGCTTCGTGATTCACAATGCAATTTGAGATGTAGGATGTATTCACAAATGAATCGTCCAACTAGAAGACAATTCTCCTTTATTCTTTGAACTCACGACATCAATGCTCAAAAATATATATTGCTAAGAGAGTGTGTTCAAATTTCTTTATAAAGATCATGATGACTGGAGTACATTTTGCAAGTCTTCTATCACAGTAGGTAATGGGTAATGTTTAATTTACTGATGATAAACACGACATTTTCACACGCTGAGACCAAGATACAAACTACTTTATGAACAATATACTACTTCAACTTATAAAAGGAATATTAGAAATATACATGACGGAAATATTTTACAGCCACTGACTCACATGCAACATTCAACTCGCCACTCACCAATCGATAAAAAATCTATCAAAACAAATACACACAAAAAGTGTAAAAACGACCTTTAACTTTGAACTTTGTATACACTTACATTACGGATATATGTACACATAATGACAGGAAGTATACAAAACTAATATTAAACTTTCGCAGTAATTTGTTAAATTTTTGCCCAAAATATTACTACTAAAAATCAGTCAGCAAGTAAAAAAGTTCTAAATGCCTTTTTTTAGAATTATTGAAATCGATGAATCCGTAATTAATTAATTAAAAAATAAAGTCATTAATTTTCGGAGTCATTAAAAGTTTAAAGGATATCCAAGAATTCGACCTACAACGATTATTATGTATTAGATAATAAAAAGAAAGTGTTTTCTACATGATGAAATGCTTTGCCTTAATTTATAAATAGATTTATACATAATACCTTAAATGCACAAAAGTAAGATTAAGTAGTAATCTTATAGTAAATAGATTCCTTCTACTACATTTTAAAAAGATAAATAGTCCCTCCAACAGTGAATAATTACCAGTTCTATCATATTTATAATCAAAACGCGTCAGCTAAGTAGGAATGGCATGCGCTAGAACTCTCCACTTCCTTCCTGTATAGTACAAAGAAAAAAGTTTAAAAATGACCGACAAGGTAGACGCGAGCTTGTGCTCAGATCGTATAAGAACATTAATCCTAGTTTTATAGGCAGAGAGAAACACATTAGAGCGACTTTCATTTGTAAACAAATATGCCTAAGATGACAGTAAACATTGCAAATTGCGTAGAGTAAGCGTTCATTAAGATCTTGGCGAATTCAATTACACATTCCACCACATTACGAGAAAATAATATACATTTATGATTATACAATGAATGAACACACGACACTGCGGAGAGATTGAATAAAAGCATGACCATAATGTTGGGTGTGTGGTGTGCATAATACACACGAGGATGATCTTTGTCTACCTGCCTAGGACAAGCCTTTTTAAATGATGTAATATATAGCTTTTGCATCCGCATCCTCTTAACAGCTCACATTTTACAGTAGATTCATACAATTGTACTTACTTTAGACGATTCTTTTGGCATGGTTTTATGGGATGAAGAAACAACAGAGTTGAAAATATATAAGGAACATTTTTTTTAACGTTGAACACGTTAGACGTACACCCGAAATCAATAAACAATGACACAATCAGCACCTTCATTTAAAACATAATTATTATATACACGGAAATGAGCTTGAATATCTAGCTTCCGATTTGGATTGTGCCATCAACTGCTGCTTTCTGTATCAAGCAAACAAATATCCCTTGTAAGATGATGATGAAGATTATAAAACATTAGAAACGCGACTGACAACACTGTGTATGTTAATTAGTACGGTGTGGTGCTTCGTAGTTCAAGATATTTTGCTATGCATTTCGCATTATATATGCGCTCAGTGACAACTGAGACAAGGAAATATTTCAACAAATATTAAGATTATTATTATTATTAACATAAAATCATAGGTATATGAAGTCAAACATGCATAGTAGTATTTTTTAGTGTATCTGATGGATAGAATCTTCGTGTCAAACATAAAAATTTTCATTTCTCTGAACAACACTCCACAGTAAATGACAGAAGTCAAAAATAAATTGGCACCTGTTGGAGAGCTAGTGAAATCATAGAAAGTAAAGTAATAAGTTTGTTCCTCTAACTAACACAATACGTGAAGAAACAGGAGTAAGGTGAGAGTTGTTTTTATTAATCGCTTCATGTGCTTCCTGCATCAATTTACCGTGATCATCTTGATGATGAGTCAATGGAAATTATTAGGGTGCAACCATTCCAACAAGATCCGTTATACGTTATAATATGATCAACCCCTTTAAGAAATCACGCATTTAAAATTATCTTTTCAGCAAACCTACGACAAAAAACTAAAACTATATACAATGTTATTTATTGAGCGCACTTAAGTCAACCGACTAAAGGAGTACAAAAAATGCACTTTTCGAGGTGTATCGAATTGTGTTATGTTTACCATACTGCCTTGTTTTTGTTTAAAACTTTTCGTATCTTCGTAACACCTTTGATAGCACCTCTTTTTGAGAATCATCTTTCTATATTATGCATATAGTATTAAATTAGACAATAAATAGGTAAACCCTAAAAGCAGCTTTGGATTCGGTTGTGCAAAAAGCATCTATACTCATTAGGGTTTGTATGAAGTAGAAGTGTTTTTGCCATCTCACAAAATCCACAAGTTAAATGTAACACTATCAAATGCCTTTTCAATTATGGTGGTTTTTCTAGATAGCGGATCACATAGTTTAGAAACAAGCACCAAAATTTTGTCAAAGCCCAATGATCATAGCAATGCCTTTAACTAAAGATATTCCAGTTATTTTCATCGACAAAGACGACAATACATACTATCAATGAACGCTTAAAGTTCTTTCATACGAAAAAGTTTTTCCCTTTTACTACTCATTTTTTAATACTAAATATTTCTTATCTAGTCCTCAGTTTTAAACCTATAGTTTGCAGTGAGTGGAATATGATATGATATGGCTAAAGTGTGTTTGTAATGTTGGCTTGCACCGTTGGTTAAAGGAGCATAGACATGATAAGGAACACGTAGCATTTTGTATGTCTCGTTCAGAAAAATGAGTGAAAACTGTCCACTACTAGTACTCACACTACAGCCATCATCGTTCATCATCATTAGGAGTAAATAGGTTGCCTTTGAATCACACTTTTAATTATCATTATTTCGACCACAAATTCCAACGGCAAAAACAACATCGTGCGATGTATTTTGTTACGGAAAATGTATTGTAACGTATTGTAAACTAAGCATCTTTCCTCAATCTCAGTCTCCAGGTACAAGATGTCACACTAGCACCATTCATTGTTCATTTACTACTTTTTACGTCAGACCTGATCTACTAACCCATAGTTGTCTAAAAATTATTTTTTTGTGAGCATAATTAGTACAATTAGTACAATGAACTGACTTGGGTTTAGGGAAAGCAAATTTCCAAACAACGGAATGTATATGCAATCAGTAAAATTGTTAATATACAAGCAGCAATTTGCTACATTTATTTCCCTTTGATGCTGGGATTATAGGGTAAAGCGCCTATCAATTGACAGCTATTCGACGTACGTGTGACAAAAGCTATAAGCATATTGAATCATTGAATGCTATTTAACTATGCATTATCTTTCCGAAAAACAAAAGAGTAAATTGCACTACAGCAGAAACAGTGAAAACTACAAAAAACATTTACAATTTTCTAAAAGTGCAAATTTGCCTACTGTCTTACTTACAATGTTTTATTATAAATATTCAAATTAGAAAAGATTCTAGATTTTACTTTCACAAACTTTACTTCTAGGCATGTACTTTTGAGCAAACTATGTTGCATCTTTGTACTTTTTGCACGATCATCAGCATCCAACTACATCGCACTACTGCGGTTTACTAATAGGTATTGTCAACTGTACAGATGATTTCTGCAGGTCCAACTATTCAACTGATGAACAGCGGAGCACGAAGAAACTAGGCTTTCCAATCCACTTTTTCTAAAAATTTCTTCTTAATGAACTAATTATTGCTACCGTAAATAAGTTGGAGTTCAATGTATGATAGTTATACCCTAACACCGACAATATAGTACAACTTGTCAAGTGTACCTGCAACTTCTTCGCAATATTATGCTAGACTGAGAAAGATGAAAGAAAAAGCATAATGTTCCTTTGCCAAAGCCTTCCTTTTACAGCAATATGCATACCTACGGCTGTTGGTGGTTGCTCGTTGGTAAGTGATTTATGTTCATTCAAGAAGAGATTCTTTCATTTTCATAGAATTTTTGTAAACATGCATTTTCAAAGAATGCGTCAACAAAACGTGAAGCATGTACTGGGTATTTATGCATGAAATAAACAAGAATCCCTGAAAACGCAGGAATCTTCATGGTATGAATGAGCTAGCTATTATAACATGGTAAAACACATCGTCCTTGTATATTTGAAAATAAGTGAGAATGCAAAATTCGCTTAATTTGAAAAGACAACGAAGTGTTATCATTATTTTATAAATACTTCAATATTTGGAACGTTAGCTTCAAAAGACACAACTCTTCATGTGCTAATTTCACTAACAGCATAAACCGTTTGAACCGATGATGCAGCGTAAAAAGTATAAGTTGAAATTTAAAATGCATACATGTATGAAAATCATAATTACCTTTAATGACAATAATACACTATTCTTTGTTCTAATTATGCATGCTTACACACATACATCACATATTATAGCCCTAGTAAACTAAAAGCATACATACAAAAATCAAAAACACAATACTGGATTTAGCACGGCAACGTCGTCAGCAATAACAGCAACATATATACCCACATAAAATAACACGCCTTAAAGCTGCCGGTGGTATTATTTGTGCCAACAAAGTGTACATTTCGACATTTATGAAACCCTATGAATCAATGAGCTATTTTGAAATGTTCTAAAACTAGATAGGCTCATGGGATGTAGGCTTATATATTGTAATATCATCATAGGACAACGTACTTGTGTACGCTAAAAACCATTCACGACCAAAAATCGTTCTAATTCATCATTATCATCATGGTCATGAAAAGCTTTGTGTCATGTAGAAACTACAGAGAAAACAACCGAAGCAGAAATTTGCTGAATAATCAATGTCAATTGCTGATCCCATGTTATCATTCATTCTTCAGTAGTTTTCAACTTTATGTATGTATGTGCACATTAAAAACGCAAAAAGACGTACAGCGTCAATAAGGTTTCAAGAAATCGACATGTCAACGTTTTAATGAACTCTGCAAATCTGTCACACTGACAGTTAGAATCATGGTTTATGTTTATGTGTTGTTGAAGCTTTATAGTCCTGCTGTCAATCTAAGAAATGAGCTGAATTAAAAGAGAGATCTTCGATGAGATGGATGAGCTTAAGGAGTAAAAATATGAATTAAGAATATCGCTGCGCTTGAATCGATGTGGCGGAGTTCTGTTGTAAACAGCCTCATATCAACTACTATAGTCATTCAATTTAACATTTCTTATTCATTCTTGTAGCCAAGAAGCTAAATTTGATTAATATTAATTTATAGCAAAAATATAATCTTATTTCCGTTCATTAGGGCCCAACAACAGCCCCAGAAACCCGGCTACGCATTTCCACTTCCGTAAACTTAAGCGTAAGGCGACATCATCATCCTCATAATTAAAAAATTGCATTATGTCACATTATTACTTTAGAAAGTTACATGTTAAATAGCGCACACATTTAAAGAAAAATGATCATGTCACCCTTCAACTTCCATTTTATTTCTGCGTCCATCCCTTCTTATGCGCTCATTCATAAATAAATTGAAACTGATCTCATGCATAATCCATCATCATGATAATGATATACTTAATTATGTATTTATGTGAGTATCATCATTTCAAGTAGGTATTGTGGGAGTGCATGCATGCACAAATAGTAAAAATAATCCTAAAGTGAGACGTGCGATATGCGTTTCATGCATAATATTTATTGGCCATCATCAAGCATAATTGAATATGTACATTTTAAAGTTGGTTCCGCCTCTCAAATAGAAAACAAAAACTGTATGAAGAAAGTTTTGCCAATTTACTAGATGTTGATTATGCACTAGAGTTGAGTCCTCACATTACTTTTATTGTTCATCTTATTATTGCAGACACGACGGTATATTTGTAGCAATGAGTGCCGGCTGAAAAATTAGATAATCATAGACAAAACAAAAACACACAAGCGTCGGCTGCATCATTATTACATCAGATATGAAATAGCAGCAGAGAGGTCCTTGAGAACGCGACTATGCTAAAGCATTTGGGTTCTAATTGGGCTTACGCATACGATAAAAAATATTAATCCACAAACAATACGAAATAAGCCTTTGTTGTAGTCACAGTTTATAAAAAATCAAAGATGGCCCG
>JAQIXW010001909.1:0-17284 GCA_034700685.1 Willowsia buskii | reverse complement strand
TTGATTACTTTTTAGCTAAATTAAAGCTTAAAATTAATTGCTGTGCTTTCTGCTTCTTTCCAGCTTCACCTCCTGTAATGGTAAAAGCGCCTGAAAACCGGACAGTTTTGGAAGGAAATGATGTCACGTTATTTTGTGAGGTGGGAGGTGCACCCATGCCAAATGTCACGTGGTATCGAGATGGTAAGTGGGGAATAATTGTTCATCAAGTAGTAGTAAAGACCAACAAGTTCCAATCTGATTGATTTCGTGTTTATTGCATATTTAGAATCAGAGGAAGTAGTCTCCCAAGGTCGCTTTCAAATCTTGGATACCGGAAGCCTACTCATTGCCGCTGTTCGCTCACGCGACGCAGGTCACTACACATGTCTTCGTTCTAATGTCGCTGGTACTGTCATTGGTTCTGCTCATGTTTCAATCCTTGTCCGTACACAAATCGTCCAGCCGCCTGCAGACACTCAAGTAATTCTGGGCCATGTTGCCACTCTCCAATGTAAAGTTTCATCGGATCCTGCTCTACCATATGAAATAGAATGGGAGCACAACGATGAAGCCATAATTCCTGGAATTTCCACAAGAATTAGAATTCATCCCGATGGAACCTTAGAAATCCGTGAGGTTCGTGCAGCAGATGTCGGCACATACAAGTGTATAGTTCGTTCTCAAGGAGGTCACGATGAGCGGATTGCCAGATTGAAAATCATTGAACTCCCCTATCCACCGACTAATGTTCGCGCCGAAAAGCTACCTCACCTTGCTCCAGGTGCTAATTCCAAAGCTGTCAACATTACCTGGGCAAGTGGCTTTGATGGGAATAGTCCAATTGTCAAGTACATTATTCAAACACGGACAGTTCAACCTGACTCTATGCAGATTGATGTGCCCGGCGCATGGGAAACTTTATTGACAAATGTTTCCACTGAAACACGCAACATTGTCGTTGAGGGTCTCAAACCGGCAGCTTCCTACCAATTCAGAATATCTGCGATCAACTCTGTCGGAGAAGGGGAGTCTTCACAGCCTTCAAATGTTGTCACATTACCCCAAGAACCTCCATCAGGTCCTCCTGTGGGTCTTGTGGGAAGTGCTCGTTCTCCATCCCAAATAATTATTCAGTGGCATCCGCCAATGGACGAGCATAGAAATGGGCTAATCATTGGATACATTGTGCGTTATCGTTTACACGGCTACGGGGATAGTCCCTGGTCCACTAGAAACATTACCAATGAAGCGCAGAGAAACTACCTGATTCAGGAACTAATCACTTGGAAAGATTACGAGGTCCAGATTGCTGCGTACAACAACAAAGGCATTGGAATCTACTCGCCAAGCATTAAAGTGAAGACTAGAGAGGGTACGCCGAATGCCCCTCCGACTAGAATTCGTGTCGTTCCCAAGAACTCGACCTGCATCCAAGTCACATGGAAGCCTCCAGATCCACAGCAGATCAATGGGATCAATCAAGGGTACAAAATCCAGGCTTGGATTGACGGCGAGTTGAAGAGGTCCGTGAGTGTACCGCCAAGTCCATTTGATCCTTTGGCGGAACAGAGTGGAATGTTGTGTGAACTGGATAAGTATACAGAGTACAATGTGAGTGTTTTGTGCTTCACAAATCCTGGGGATGGGAAACCTAGTCCAGGGATACTTATCAAGACTTTGGAAGATGTGCCTGATGAGGTGGCATCTCTCCATTTTGAAGACATTTCCGATCGCTCAGTGAAAGTTGTGTGGACACCACCCACAAAAATGAATGGAGAGCTAACCGGCTTCGTGGTCCGTTACGGGATCAAAGATCATCCAGAATCATTCCTGGACATGAACATAACTGCGAACGGGACATTTGCAAAAATCAAGCAGTTGAAGGCATCGACTTACTACTCGTTTGAAGTTTGTGGCTACACGAGAATTGGAAGAGGTGCCTGTAAAACGGCAAGTATGCGTTCAGGAGTGGAGCCTGTACTCCCACATCCTCCGAAACACTTGGCAGTTAGCAATATTCAACCGTTTTCAGTGGTACTCCAGTTCAAGCCAGGATTCGATGGGAATAGTTCGATAACCAAGTGGACGATTCAGGCCCTAACAAATAGAAACTCTAGTTGGCATACAATTTATGAATATTGCGAGCAACCCGAAAGCACAAATATGGTGTCTGGTAGTCAAACAGGTCCTTCGTCGTCGATGGAAAGTATTGTGGTGCACAACTTGATTCCCTTCTTGCAATATCGTCTGCGGTTAATTGCTCACAATGTTGTGGGACCTTCTCAGCCATCTGAGCAATCACAACTGTTCCAAACACTCCAAGCCCCTCCAGCCCATCCTCCAAGAAATGTCACTGTTCGAGCGATATCAGCAATGCAGTTAAAAGTGCGATGGATTCCACTGCAGCAAACTGAGTGGTATGGAAATCCACGAGGATATAATATCAGCTATAGAGAAAAGGCTGGTTCCAAACCGTGGCTCTTCCAGACCATTGCGAATCCAACTGGAAACTCTTTTATCTTGGCAAACTTGGAAGAGTTCAGTTTGTATGAAGTTGTGATGACCGCTTTCAACGATGTCGGTCAGTCGGAATCTTCCCAAGCTGCTTTGGAACGTACTCGAGAGTCCGTTCCTGGAATGGGACCACTTATCATTGAAGCCAATTCCACATCCTCGACCACCATTGTGGTCAAGTGGAATCCTATTCCTGAGGAGCATTGCAACGGAATAATTGATGGTTATAAGGTGTACTATGGTGCCAAAAATGTGCCCTTCCAGTTCAAGCAGATCAATTCAAATGCCACCTTTACGACGACCTTGACTCAACTGAAAAAGTTCACCCAGTATCACATCCAAGTAATGGGCTACACGAGGGTCGGTGATGGTGCCTTAAGCGAGCCTCCGTTACTTACACAAACATGGGATGATGTCCCAGGTCCACCAAGTAACATTTCGTTTCCAGATGTGAGTACAACAATGGCCAGAATGATTTGGGATGCACCCTCTGATCCAAACGGGGTAATTCTCGCGTACAAAATCACTTATGCTCCAGATGGCTACTCAAATCCCAGCTTTGCAATGGAATTCCCTCCAGAAACGAGAACATTCAGAGCCACAGATCTGGAAAGGGAAAAATATTACTGGTTTTCGATCACTGCCAAAACCCGACTTGGATGGGGCGAAACAGCTAAGCTGCTTGTGTTCACTACAAATAACAGAGAGTTACCTCAAGCCCCTTCTGCACCTCGAGTTAGTCCCTCTCAAGTTCAAAGTCATCAAATAACATTTTCGTGGACACCCGGACGAGACGGGTTTGCACCGATAAGATATTATACGGTGGAGTACAACGAGGGTGAAAGTCACTGGGCAAGGATAAACGAAAGAGTAGGACCTCAGGGTACCAGCTATACTGCAAGAAACCTGAAGCCCTACACTAGCTACAGATTTAGAATACAAGCTACTAATGACATGGGTTCCAGTGGATGGTCACCAGAATCAAATATCACATGGACCATGCCAGCGGCTCCTGGTGGAAGCGTTAGCGATGTCCAGGTTGTGCCCATTACAACCACAAGTGTAAGAGTAAGCTGGAAACCTTTGGAACCTGTACAAAAGTGGAATGGAGACGGAGAAACTGGCGGGTATCGGGTTGAGTACCGACAAATTGTGGATTATCCAGTGGCAAGCGCGCAGACTCCACCTAAGGAGGAAATTCATGGAGTTAAAGCTACTTCCGTTGTTCTCACTGATCTGACCAGGGACAAAAATTATGAGATCACTGTAGTGCCATTTAACTCACGTGGGGAAGGAGAACCATCAAGCCCAGTGACAGTATACGTTGGCGAGGCAGTGCCCACTGGAGAGCCAAGGGATCTGAGGGTCACCACTGTTAGCTCAACAGAGGTACAAATTGAGTGGAAGGCTCCATTCCAAAATCAACAAAATGGTGACCTTCTTGGCTATAAGATTTATTACCAAGCAAGCGAAAACGCTTCAGAGGAGGAGTTGGAAGTAGTCCCAGCTTGGTGCACTAGCCACTCCCTCTTCTTCCTGGAAATGTACACCACATACACAATCCGCATGGCAGCCTTCAATCCCGCTGGCGATGGTCCTTTCACACCACCCGTGAAAGTCCGCACAGACCAAGGTGCCCCAGGCCCTGTGTCAAACATCTCATTCTACGATATCACGATGACTAGTCTAAAGCTAAGTTGGGAGAAACCCATCAAACCAAATGGAGTCATTGCTCACTACCTTGTGACATATGAGACTGTACTGGAAGGCGGAATAGGAAACTCTGCAGAGGACCGAGTGATATCCAAACAGGTTCGACAGAAGGTCTCATGCTGTTCCTTACTTGTAGAGAATTTGGAGGAGGAAACCAGCTACACTTTCAGTGTTCGCGCCAAAAACTCAGAACTAAATGAAGTGGGGCCTGCAGTGTGGAAAAATGTGAGTACGGGACCCCAGCCAGGTTCTCCAAAGAGCATTATGGAATTGCAGCTAATGAAAATGTTTTCAAGTGTGGGATTCAAGTGGAGGAACGATGAGAAGAGCAAAATCCTCGGTTATTACATTGAAGCTAAACGAAAAGGTGAGAAAATTTTAACTTTATCTTGTACCTTATCTAAAAGTTTATCAAGTAGGCAAAGGAAAAAAATTATACCGACTTTTTTCCGAACATTTCTTTTGACAATTTTCTTTACAGTTATCCACGAATGGGAAATGTGTAAGTTTCCACATCCTATAAAAAGACCGTAAAGATGTATTTCATAAAATTGGCTTACGTGTGCTTCTATTTTATCGGTCGGTTTTATTGGCTGTTGAAAACGCTATGAAATAATTTGCTATAAAAATTGTCAGAGCAGTTGTGTTTTTGTCAGTTTAGTAATTGTGGTTGATTGAATGAATGTTTCGGGAGATTAGCACGAAAAGAAAGCACGCGCACGAAAATCCCAACTAAAATCGAATATTTTGTACTAATTACTCTATAGTCATTTTGTTAACTGTGGATTTGTGTCGTTAGATATTTGTTCATTGTTGGTGTATCCCACACTGCTGCTAATTTGCTACCGCGCTAAATTTTTATCAATATAAATTACCTAATCCAAAATACATATATTTAAATATTAAGAATTAACTAACTTTGGGTATTTATTTTTTTGCTTCTGTTTTTGGGAAAATATTTGCACATTTGCTAAAACACGAAATAGATGAGAACCGCTGGCAAACTGTGTTCAAAACGGATCAAGGACCACAAACCGAGTTTACCCTGAGCTATCAGAATTTACTTCCGTCCACCGGCTACAATTTTAGGATCATCGCATACAACAAATATGGGATCAGTTATCCTGTCGCTTCTGAAGAGACGGTAAACGTAGAAAAAGATCCATACAAAGCAAACAAGGTCAATTGCAAAAACTGAAAGTTAAGTTAAATTATATCTTATGGATTGTTTGCAGGTATTTACACCCTCGAAAATGTATCTGGAGTACGGCTTCCTGCAAGCGAGCCCCTTCTACCGTCAAACCTGGTTCCTAGTCGTGATCGCTTCCGTCTCTGTCGTTTTGATAATCGCTCTTGTAGCATATCTCTGTGTCAAGACCAAGTCACACAAGTACAAACGTGAGTGGATTTATAAAACTCAACCTGTAGCTCAAATAATATGGTCAACAAATACGATAAAAACTAATCCTTTGTTTTCTTCAATTTTCCGCAGATGAATCCGAAAGAAGTCTCGCCGAGACAGCATCCATCGAAGAAGGCGTCCTCTACGGCAGCTCTGTAGAGCTTCGCCAAAGTCACAAAAAGATCAGCACGTTGAAACGGAAGTCGGCCGGTGGAGCGCTGAAACCTCCACCGCGACCCACGCCAGGTTCTGTGACGTACACAGACGACGAGAGTGACAAGGCCTACGACCACAATCCGGATGAAAGCAGTCTCACCGAGAAGCCATCAGAGATTAGCTCTTCTGACTCACAAGTACATAAAAATAACAATAAGAATAGCAGTAATAATAGCAATTCCAACACTATATCGACTCCAATCAAAAATAACATTTCCTCCCTCACCACTTTCCTGACTGCCTCTTCACTTTCCACGACCCCGTCACCCACTTCTCCCCATTCACATCCAGTCATCCAATATTTACCCAAGATACCCACTGTTTTTGAAGTATCCTCCTCATCTTCTCCCACTAATCCGAAACTCTACTCCTCCAAATTGGAGGAAACGCGTAATAAAAACGGAGTGATGTTGGGGCAACATGAGAAAGCCCCAAGTTCTCTTGGAGAAGCTGCAGTCAAGTGCTGGAAAATTATTGATAATGCTTGTCACTGCCCTGCAGCCTCATGCTGTTCCAATAGCTCATTAAGAAACAAGATCTTTCCCCGAAATACTCAAAAATGAGATTAAGTCGTACCTCGCTACAAAAACTGTATATGGTAGATATTATTGCTTCTTGTAAAAACACGTAGTTTTTTCTACTTTCTCTACTTTTAACGCTCTCCCTTCTCTTCTTCTTCTTGTCTCGTTTACATCTTGCTCCCTCTCCGCTTGTGTGAGGAGCAAGCAAGGTAATATCAATAAAAAATAACACACTATATTTTTCCGCATGCACAAAAAAAAATCCATAAAGCCTTGCTGTCTGTGTGTGTTTTTTGTCCATCTACTTACTAAAACACTGCTTGTTAATTTGATTTGAGTTTCTAATTGGAAGCATTTTTTGTGGATGCGTGTTCACTTTACATTAATTGCCTTATTTTCTCTCTCCCCCAGGGAAGCGAAACCGAGCCAGAAGATGAAGTTGACGGAAGCGTTGGTCCGCACTCGTTTGTAAATCACTACGCAAATGTGAATGATACCCTCAAGCAATCCTGGCAAAAGCAGCGTCCCGTTCGTAATACAAACACTAACCATGGTGCGACGGCGTCGAATATGAATACGTTGGTTGCCCATCCACCCACAACGCCTGGTCCACCCCCGCATCCTTCCTCGTCATCTGCAGCAGCAGCGATGCTTATGCATCAACAGTACGGTCCTGGACCGTCAGGAGCGAGTGGAGGAAATATTATAGGTTTGGGTCAGGTGGGTCATCACAGTGGTAGTAGTCATCATGGCGCCGGGGCCATTAGTCAACTTCCCATGCCAAATTACTCGAGCTACGAGGAGTCTGAGCCGGAAGCAACGGCTAGTTTGAGTGGAGGTCAGGGAAGAATTGTACTTAATAATATGGCCAGATCGAGGGCGCCGCTTCCAGGATTCTCGTCATTCATTTAAGAAAAATGGATAAAAATAGAAAATGTTATTTTTAAATCAATCAGAAACCTTCCAGTCATAAAGGAAATCATCTCCGTCATTAAATTAAGCTTAGTTAATGAATTATTATGAAAATACGTATAGATATCCGTCCTTTTCTTTTTCTTCTTCCATTATCATGACTTGATATAGAGTGACACGTTTTAAAAAACAATGGAATGGATTGTATTCAAGAAAAAACGCTTTTTCACCTAATAACATACAAATAAATGTTTATAAAATAGTTGTTGTTATAATTTGTTAAAAGTTGATTACTGTGTTATATGTTTTCCTATCTAAATGACAAAAAATGGTACAATGTTAAAAGTTATATGTTAGTTGTTGTGTTTAATTTTGTTATGTTTGTACGTATATACCGTTAATTAATATTATGTAATGTGTAGAAAATATAAATTTTCTCAAATCTTGCTGTGATATAAATATAAATACAGAAATACTTACAGTGGATCAATTTTATTCCACACCACAGACAACTATAATGACGTCAATTATATTATATTATTGTAAAAATTGTAAAAAGTAAATGTACAAGTTAACTATAATTAATATGAATCAGTGAAAGGAAGTAATGCCAATTTAATCAAAAGAAAATATTTTGTATCTTTGTACATACGTTTGTATTCAAACCTATTTCAACATAGCTCTAACAGTTTGACAAAGAAGATGTTCTTTCTGGGAATTTTCACTAGGACTTGTAAAAAACAAAATGTCTGCAGCTTAATTAACGCGTGTGTCTTGTCGTATTGTGTCTTTGCTACTTTTATTCTTCAGGGACTTTTGCATGTATGTAGTTTTTATATACTGCACACTACTCAGGCGTTGACAGGTACTCTTTTTAGGAATCGATTTCATGGTTGTAGAAAATATAAAAGGTAGAAGTGTGCGTAATTTTAAAACTTAATGACCATAAATATTTAATATCATGTGTCATGCATTTATTTCCGTAAATATGTAAATGAATGAGTAGAGCAAACTCTAGAATAAAAAAGGGACTGAGCTAAGTTAAGTTAGTATTTTTGTTCATCAATTTTTAAAGCAGTTGAAACGAAAGTTTGAAATGTATAATATGTAGCTTGTTTCCCGTTTTCGGTTGTCTTTCTTTGATAAATGTATGCATATTGTGCATGCGTTCTACTGCCAATGCCATAAAACAGAATTTTATACAAACTTTTAATCAAAGTTAATCACCACCATTTATTAATCAAAAATGAAATATTATGTACAGTTGTAATTTTAATGTTAGGTTAGACATAAAGTTTCTTTATCTGAAGAACTCATTACGTCCTTTGTAAATAAATAAGTTTCTATTATCTTACTGTATAATATATATAGCTACATATTTAATTGAAGTTAGTACGGAATAGTTGATAATAAATAATGGAATCATATTTAAATGTTCGTTGTTGCATAAATTAATATTATACTTTTTCGCTGTTACAAACAAAATCAATACATTTTTAAGCTAACAGTTATAATGATTTACGTTCACTAAAAATAGTTAAAATAGAGTAGCTAGTATTTATTTATCTACGTAAGGATTCCAATCTCTAGTAAACTACACAGACAGTTTTTGTTGTGAAATCTATTCATGTTTGAGTTTACATAAATACCCTATGTGTACTTTTTTCTCTTTTGAGTTCGAAAAATAAAGTACAATTAAAAAGCGTCATGTGAAAAAAATGAAGCTTTACTCTTGTATTTTATTTCATCTAACTACGCATATTATACTCGTTAAAATAATAGTTTCATATTCGCTGAGACAAGGTGAGCAGGTATAAACTTTATTTTTTAAAGTTTTTAAATTGGATGTTTAAAAAAAACTCTACGCAATTAACAAGAATGATTTACATAGTTCCTAATTTCATTTGAAAACAACATGGCTCACAAGACCCATTTCCAATTCCAATGATCCCACTTGATTCTCTCCCATCATCTTTTTTGCATTGCCTCATCATGGTTCATGTTTGCTTACATAATCCCCTTCTCGAACAGAAAAGAAAAACAAAGAACTTTCGAAACTCTTGTGTTTTCTCTATTCAAATACATACATGAGCAAGATCACGAGTGAGTGCACAAATTTCACAAGTTATGGTTTTCACCTGTCTACAAGTCTTCATCAGGTACGCTTGAGTAGGCGTCATTTCTAATTTCATCAGAAAAAGTTTATTCTAGTTTCTTATGCAATAAAAATACATTACTGATCGGCAGGGAGAAAATAAAACGCAAAAAGAGCAGTGCTCCAACAAACTCCGGCGAACAGCCAAAAACTGAGATCAGGTCCAGCATGGAACAAATACGGGAATCCTTTCACTGCCAGAAATAGTGCCAAATGGTTCACTAGACTGGCAAACGATGAGAGATAGCTGCTGCTGGAAACTTTTATTCCAGGATTGTTTCCACCAGTAGAATTGGTAGGATTTTCTAGAAAGAGAAAGGGAATTGGCCCGAGACCGATGGAATAACAAGCTAACAAGCTGGCTAATGAGATGACTCGAATTTGAAAATCATAATGAGAGGTTGATAACGACAGGGAATTGTTATCATTATGATTAAGATAATTAGCATGTTGTTTTGAGTCTGTGTCTTCTTGAATCATTTGATGAAAGTGAAAGCCTAGAAATAGGTGGGCCACTGTCATCAAAATGGAGGAGATCATTAGAAGAAATCTTCTGCCGAGGCGGGGATGGTCGATGAGGGGCAAAGCGAGAAAGAAGCCGATAAATTGGACGAGAGCAATGATCAAGCTGGCTTGGTGAATTGTGGACTCGTCTTCTGGAATGAATCCAGCAGGTGTTGAGGTTGATACATTTTTTGTGAGAATTTCACTTAAATAATAGATGAGCACATTGCCACCTGAGGTCTGCTGGAGTATCATAAGGAAATAGATGGGAAGGACACTATTGGCAGAGGTGGAATTAGATTTGGGAATTAGGCCGGTTTTTTCTGAGAATTTTTTTCTAGCTGGTTGACTGAGAGTGGATGGTGGAACGACTTGTTCCATTTCCAAATCAAATTGAATTTTTTTGTTCGTGGGATCCTCATCCTTTTGATTGCTTGACAGCCAAAAAGGCGACTCTGGAATTGTCCAGGAGAGAAGGGCCAGCACTCCAGGGAATATGGCAATTACCAGAGCGAGCCTTCGCCAAAGTTGAATTTGATGAGCGAGTATAAATCCTAAAAGTATTCCTGTTGCTAGCATTATCCCTGGTAAAAGACCCCTTTTGTCATTATTACCGCCCCCACTTCCATCTGAGGTAGTAACAACTTTTTTATCTGATGATGTGACAACTATCTCCGATATGTAGAGAGGAGCAAATGGAGTCGCCATTCCTGACGCGAGTCCTGTCAAACCTCGTCCCACAAGAAGGACAAAAATTGACCAGGAATTGGCCACAAGGAGCCATCCACTTGTGGCGACGCTGGAAAGTAGGAAGAGTGTCCTTTGACGACCCAAATGAAGGAGCAAAGGCCCGCTGAGAATTGTGCCAAGGAATGAAGCAAGTGGTGCGGTTGATGCAATCCAAGAGATTAAGTCGTTTTTTGTGGTGGTAGAATTTGAGGAAAACAAGAGAGGCGACTCATTCTGAATGGAAAGTAGAGCTGGTGATGTGAAAGCACGGAGGAGCCCTGTGCACAGAAACGATAAGGATGCTACTATACTCCAGTACGTTGGCCCACAAAACAAATTAAGAATGTGGTTAGATAAAGATGATGGTGATGTTGAAGTGTTTTCCGCAGAGGATACACTTGTTGTTCCCTTATCGAAATTATCTCCTTCCAAATTAATATTTTTCTTCTCACAACCACCAGATGAACAAGTGGTAGCACTCATTTTTTTTAAAACCCAAGTGTCATGGGTCGTTCCACTTTATAATAAAAACTTACACATCTTTACACACACAAAAAAAGTTGATTAGTACACAATCAACTTGTGTTGATGTTTCGCAGTGAAGAACGAAGCGAGAATTTTAATATCAGACTGGCAACAATAATTCCAGAGATTTTCAAGAAATCGTAAAAACAATTCGTGTGAATAAGGAAAAATGGGAGATGAAAAGAGATGCAATCTGCTTTCCTTTGGAAAAAATATGAAATGATGCATGCATAATTCATAATCAGCACTTCATCTTTCTCATCATCATCGTGATCATCAGAAAAGCATAAATTTATCCAACAGTACAGATGCATATCGAGAGATATTATACATAAATGAAGATGAGATTGTTTTCTTCCCATATGGAACGGTGATGTGGAAATTTTAGAGCATTGTGTGTTGCTGGTTGTAAGTCTGGTGGTTCTGGTGTTGTACACTTGTTGAACCAGAAGGATTACTAGATGAACTTTTTATCCTCTAACCAATAATAAAACTGTACATTTTTTGCAGTTGTTGCAGATTGCAACAATATCAGGCAGTGGAAAACTGAGCAACAAGCTATAAATTTGTGGTTTCATTGTTTGCTTTTGTATTATACATTTTTGCTGAGGAGAGGATATAAAATTGTTTGCGTTGCAGGTTTGATTGGAGTTTTTGGGATCTTTCTGGACGAGTGTTATGGCTGTATTGAATTTATATAGATAATATATTGATTGTACTGTAACCTCAATAATCAGTAATAGGTATAACTACCTGATAGCTACGCTCTGCTATGTACATACCTGTATACCTCAAAACGTGACATGTGACATATACATATCTGTAGATATAATTAATAAATCATTCTATTATTTTTTGCTATCCGTTTCTACACGTTTACACCCTCATTTTCAGCTTGCAAAATGCAAAGTAATGTGCATTTGCTCATGATATTTTAATGACTTGTCACATGTATAAATAATTTATGCCAACAATGGTAAAGACTAGAGGAGTTCCATGTTTTGTGAAACATTTTGGTATGGATGAAATGAAGTGAAAATTTGATTTCGAGAAAATGGACTAATGAGCGTTTTTTACTGGGTGTAAAAACATTAAAACATGGTGCAAATACTGAACAACTCAACTCGAAATAATTTGTGAATTCAAGAACACACGACTCTCTGCAAACTGAAAACTCTACATTGATCACGTTTTTGGAATGCTTATTGGAATTGGAAGGACGGTATATCTATGTACAATGGAAGTAGTATATATGATGTATTTTATTATTACCAATCTCAAATATTTCTAGAATTCTGCAATCTGCAGAAGGTACAATGCTAAAAAATACTAAATTATACTGAATACCAATTTGTGCAACAAATCTAGCAGAAATAGAACAAGATCTATCAGAACAAACATGAACCAAAAAATTTGCATTGTCATCATTATTGCCGTGACTTGGCATATTGAAAACCTTTCTAGCATAACATTTCACTCAATTGACATTTTCTGCACTTTTCATCTATAGACAGACGTCATAGTCATCAACACATCACTCATCTTCCCTATTTTACCTGCAGCTAAGTATATGCTTGCAAAAAATTGGAGCAGGAAAGTTCTATTTTTTGATGATTATGATTCATTTTACATATCGCAGAAATAAAACTCTTATACAAATATATACTTTTAGATTACATTTATCATGCTGCGTAGGCATAAAAACTGAACCAACAGCAGTGTCTCCGCGTCTCTTTTAGCCTCTGATTTCAACTGACACAATTCTTCCGCACGTACCTTTCCTCATGTCATGCTTTCCATTTTTATGAACATCCCACTTGCCATTACACAGGATTCATGAAAAATGATTGAAATCGGAAATGATTTTGCAGCACATTTTTCTAAGTTGTTTTATGCCAAATGAGATGTCTTCGCTCCCATAAAACGCTGGGGCGTCTTGAGACTTCAAAGTTTTCTGTTTTCTACACATTATGCAGCCACGTTCACAGTCCATCATACCGTCTGCCCTCACTATTTTCGCTTATCATAAAGCACACATGCACACCATAACCATAAAATAGGCTCAGATAAGCTCAAGTGCGTATAGCTCGTTTGACACAATGTACAAAAACATGGAAGCACAATGAGAAAGCACTATTATTTTCCACATTTTCTCTTGTAATCCCAGAATTATTACGGGTTTCCCATCTCTCTTCTTCCCATCCATATCGCAATCAACATCCTCTTCAAACGAAACGCCCAGTTTGAATTTCATATTTCTCTGCCCACAAACAAAGCAGAGGAATTACATACATCCATATTTACAGCTTTCTCTCCCCTTTTCGGTAAACAATGATATCCATTTTCATTTATTTTTCTCTCTTCTGACGAAAGAAAACTGCAAACCGCAGCACTACCCATGAACCACTTCCTCTCTAAAGAATTGCGTGTGTGTAGCCTCAAGTCCTTTTTCATCGTCGGTTTTTTCTCTCTACCAAGTCTCCACTTTCTCTTTATTCGTCTTCATCACTCCAATTCCACCACACATGATTATTTTACGATGTCTTGTTGTCTTTTCTTTTCTTCTCATTGATGAAAGCAGAGAGAAAGTAAAGAGAAAGACAAAAGAAGAGATGATGAAAAGGGGTCAAGATATAAAGTTTCATCTTTGATAACGAAAAAAAAGTGTTCTTTGTTTGTTTGGTGTTTCCCAGCAAGCTTCCAAACAGAATACTAAACAAGCAGAGAAGCTATATCATAATAATTTGTTATCATCGTTTTCATCAGTGTAGCAAGTCCTGCAGTGTCCAGTACATGCGTCACAATTTCAGACCAGTCACGTTAATGAACTACTCATGTATCCCTGAAGTGGCTTGCATGAAGAATGTACGTACCAGGAAAATAACCACCTATATTTTTCAGAGTTGGCAAACCAAAAAGTCATACTATCAGGTTGTGGCATTTCCCATCGTGAACTTGTTGCTGTTTCTCTTCATTTTTGTAATTACCCCTTTCGTCATTACTTTTATTATTATTATTATTATTTCATGCGTTTCTCTCGGGATGGGGAAAGTAGATGCATCAATTTCATCAAATGTTTTTGCAGACGTGATTCGTCCTCTTGTTTCGCCTACATTCTTTCCCATTTTTGGAATTATTACTTGCTTGACATTTATTTTAGGTTCGGGGGGTGAAGTGAGAACAAATTTTTTTTTTCACTCACAATCAGTCCGCGTATTTCTATCAACTCTTGCCAATGTCTTTGATCGCATCGGCATCGGAATATTATGTTTTCTTTTGATGAAACATTCCATATTATGATAAAAATGTGAATAACCTAAAAATCCTTTTATTCCTTTTTTATTCTAAAGGTTATTTCGTTTCTCCATACTTATACAACACTAGCAAGAAGAGAAAGGACCACAATGTCCATCACCGCAGTGGTGTGCCTTGACCCTTTTGGGAGTTCTTTACATCCTCCTTTTATCTTTCACTGAATAAAAAACCAAAAATAGAAGCTCCAATTCAAAATTTGTAAAACGCATATATTCACTTACACTGACACCGTAAATCCTTTAATATTAGCTGCACCAAGATAAGGCCAACGTATTACACAACTTTCCCACGAGCATAATTTTTCTCTCAGTGTTATGGTAGTGTAAAATCAAATTGCAACTAAACTCAAGATGGTGAGATTGTGACTTCATAGCTTACATAGATATTATCGAGTTTTATATTTTAAATTAATAGCCTAATGCACAACGGAAATTATTACGCTGATTAATATATATGTGATGCAACATAATATTCTGTAAGCTATAGTTGTTTTGCAATCGACCTAACTATTTCTTTAACACTGTTAATAAAATTGTATAAGTTTTACAAGAACTATAGTTCTTCATTTTAGCATATGATTTATTTAAGTGAAATACGTTCTTCCATTTTATCTCTTTTACACTGTCTGGTTACATTTCCCTTTTCTCGTATTTAACCCAAAAAAATCAAGAGTGACATGACATCAACCATCAACCCACGTATTTATCGCTTTCTGTCTCAAAGAAATAAGATAGCGTAGCTTTTGTTAGTGGCTCCTTCTACGTATTGGAATACATTGTTTTAGATAAGATATATAGCAAACCTCCTTTACGAACGATTTCCTCGTATAATTTACGACAGTCAGTCCGTCACCACATCAGCCACCGTGAAAGAAAGGTGGTGTGATGAAATGAGGAATTGAATGGTGAAGAAATTTTATTGCCATTTTTGCGTAGGCCCAACTATCACAAACACAAATGATATACAGCTTAAATGTATGAAAGCGGGGAAAGGCTTTTATTTCTTTCTCCTGAAACAAAAAGGAGCTTCTACCCTTTATCGCCCAGTCATTCATCCAGTGTGCTTTGTTCCTGTTGCATCCTCCTCATCGCATCTATTTTTTTGGCCATACGAAATTTACTTGTTGCACCCATACAAAACACTATACACTATGGAGGCTGCTTTCTCCCTCCCGTCGATTTTCACTTCGGTGAAAGTTTCACAGAAAAGTGAAAAGAATAATAGGAGGCTCTCTTTAAGATCTCCACTAATATCCAAAAGTTTTTCAGTCTCGAGCAGCAGCACAGCAATAATCAACAGTGCATTCCTTCTCATCTTTGTCACAATTCTTACATTGCCCCACAACCGTTACTTTTCTGCTCAGGCGTTCAACGACGAGAAAGGGATACTAAAATGGAATCCATATTGGTTCTCCAACTTCCGCTACCAGGCACCTACCTCCTTTTATATTTCTCCTAATCGAGTGGGCACACCATACAAACGAGTAAGAAAAACAACTCTGTTGTCTTTTCATTTTCTCTGCTGACCAAACAAAACAACCGGAAATAAATTTATTTCATTGGGGTGACTTGAGAATTTATTTATTTACTAGGTAAGCGAGTCTGCTGGAATTTCTGGAGGCTACGCAGGATCCAATTATGGCAGTGGTGGTTCAATCTATAAATGGAGTCCTGTCTACTTCTCTGGAGGAAGTGGTTCCTCCTCTCCTGGTCTTCAGCAACCCTCTTCGTTCTACAATTACGGGAGTGGTACCACAGGTCTCGGCGGTGGTGGTTACATGTACAGCCCAAACCGTCCACGCTGGTCGCTATCCGACTATGGAGGAAGCCGATTTCTTACAAGATATTATGGAGGAAACTCCTTCATTCCTTCAGCAGTTCCAAGGAGTATAAGCGGGGTGGATGGAGGAGTTGGTCTAGGAGCTGAGGCTAGTGTAATCGATTTGGCGGGCAGTAATGACCTGAGTGCTCTCTTGGGAGATGAGTTGATGAATAATGGACTGGGACTGGAAAACGATAGGATTGATGTTCTTGATGGGGAAAATCCGGGAGCACTGGCACAACAAGGTCAACAGCAACAGCAGCAACAGAGGTCTCATTAGTAGAGAGTTGACTCCCTGAAGTACTAATCAGGAGGCTTTAATTAATTCGGAGTAGTTTGAACAAGAGTACTGATATAATTTGTTGAATAGATTAATACCAAACAGAATTATAATGCATACTGTATAGTATAGATTACAGATTTATTTAGAATTTTCATTATTACTCTGTCCAATATTATGAATATAACCAATGCTAATTGTTAACATTCATTCACTTGTTTTTTTTAACTACAAGTAACTTTTTAGTTTTGGATAGTTTGGCCTGATTCATCAAAGCCCCCTATAACAAAAAACTAGAGTTGAAAAGTTTTCTGATTGTATTTAAAACTAAATATTTGTTGTTATTACTAGCATTATTAGTTTATTAGTTGTTTTAAGGAGTAATAAATTGCTAGTTTCCTCAATAAAAAATAAAATTATAAATAACGGTTAAACTTTCTTCTAAAACGAATATCATTCAATCGAGATAGCTCGATAGTCGGACTTCGTTTCGCATTATAGCATCATTTTCTTTACGTATCATTCAATGCCTTCATTGCCTCCATGCAACTACAAACTATATAGTCTTTCTCCAAGCAATGCAATAATTCGCTTTTTACTTCCATTTTTGGTTTTGCCATAATATCCATCATCGATCTATCATACATCTTTATAGTATCTCACTGCTTTCCCAAGTAATAAACAGTTATACAGGA